>WNGS01136463.1:85643-98465 GCA_020271785.1 Procambarus virginalis
TGACTATGCCACGGATGGTGAGTCACGGTCCTCTATGTACGTGGGAGGCAGTGACTATGGCACGGATGGTGAGTCACGGTCCTCTATGTACGTGGGAGGCAGTGACTATGGCACGGATGGTGAGTCACGGTCCTCTATGTACGTGGGAGGCAGTGACTATGGCACGGATGGTGAGTCACGGTCCTCTATGTACGTGGGAGGCAGTGACTATGGCACGGATGGTGAGTCACGGTCCTCTATGTACGTGGGAGGCAGTGACTATGCCACGGATGGTGAGTCACGGTCCTCTATGTACGTGGGAGGCAGTGACTATGCCACGGATGGTGAGTCACGGTCCTCTATGTACGTGGGAGGCAGTGACTATGGCACGGATGGTGAGTCACGGTCCTCTATTTACGTGGGAGGCAGTGACTATGGCATGGATGGTGAGTCACGGTCCTCTATTTACGTGGGAGGCAGTGACTATGGCACGGATGGTGAGTCACGGTCCTCTATTTACGTGGGAGGCAGTGACTATGCCACGGATAGTGAGTCACGGTCCTCTATGTACGTGGGAGGCAGTGACTATGCCACGGATGGTGAGTCACGGTCCTCTATGTATCTTCTTGAGGTTATCTTGAGGGGATTTCTTGGCTTAGCGTCCCCGCGGCCCGGTCCTCGACCAGACCTCCTTTTTGTTACACGTACCCCAGGAAGCAGCAGCCCGTGGCAGCTGTCTAACTCCCAGGTACCTATTTACTGCTAGGTAACAGGGGCATCAGGGTGAAAGAAATATTTTGCCTATTTGTCTCCGTCTCCACCGGGGATCGAACCCGGAACCTCAGGACTACGAATTAGAAGCGCTGTCCACCCAGCTGTTAATGTGTCACGTGACAGTTTGTGACTATATCACAGAGAATGGGAAATAGTTAGCCTAGCTAGTCCATAACTTCGCTATGACTATTATAGAGATTGTTAGTTATATTTCTAAATACAGAAAGGAATCTCATTAACGTGATTAATCAATGATAAAATCAGTAGGAGCCGTGAGAGGGATTCGAACTTATGCACTGAGTACTCCCAGGCAAATGCCTTAGACAACTACACCACGACATGGTCAAAAGAATTACAACTTGGGATTCAAATGAATCCCTGTATTGCCGAAGCTGCCACTGATGCGTTATGTTAATGTGATCAACCTCTCCTCAGGGTGAAGATCCGCTCATGGGAATAGATTTTGGACGACTACGTAATTTGTGCTGTTATCTACTTTCTATCCATGGTTAGGTACGGGTTTGGTTAGGCTAAGTTAGGATTCATTAGGATCCCACAGCTTTTATCCCATCCAGTTCCTGCAGTTGCTTCTTTACTTGCAACTTGTAACTTACTTGCAACTTGCAACTTCTTTACTTGTAATGTATTTTGCCTGAAACGCAATGCGTACTAACGGGTTTAGGTATTGAATGTACTAACTCTATCTATAAATCCAACATTTTGTTTGTAAATCAACTATGTATGTACTTTCTTGAATAAAATTTACTTTACTTCTTCTGGGGTCACTGTTATTTCATTGAGGCTTTCTTATGGAATTTCCCGCTCGGTTTTGGGCTCTAAGTTCTGGTGGCAAATCTGGTTCAAGCTTGAATACTTCCTGAAAGTTTTGGCTAAGTTCCTCACATACTTCCTTGTTATTTTCAGAGTTATTATTATATATATTGTTTATTGTTTTCTGGATTTTCTTCAAAGATCCAGTTGCCTTTTTCCAGCAATGTGTGTGTGTGTGTGTGTGTGTGTGTGTGTGTGTGTGTGTGTGTGTGTGTGTGTGTGTGTGTGTGCGTGCGTGTGTGTGTGTGTGTGTGTGTGTGTGTGTGTGTGTGTGTGTGTGTGTGTGTGTGTGTATGTGTGTGTGTGTGTGTGTGTGTGTGTGTGTGTGTGTGTGTGTGTGTGTGTAATGGCTCTGACCATTAACCTCCAGCCAGTAACAAGGCTGTTCTGTAGGATTAGAACCATGACCGCGAGACAGACACAGTTAATTAACTGTCCAAAGGATCTCACACCTGGAGCCAGCCACGCAGGCGGGCCCGACAGCCTGGAACATCATAGTGAAGGCGCTGGAACTGCAGTTCCAGCACCATATATTGCACACACACACACACACACACACACACACACACACACACACACACACACACACAGGTAGGGCCAGGTAGCCTGGTGGATAGCGCGCAGGATTCGTAATTCTGTGGCGCGGGTTCGATTCCCGCACCCGGCAGAAACAAATGGGCAAAGAGAGATATAAATTATTTATGTGTATATATGTATGTGTATATATGTACGTGTATATATGTATGTATATAAATGTATGTGTATAAATGTATGTGTATAAATGAAAGCTGCATTAGAGTTGCATTTCACCTTTGCATACGAACATTAATCGTGTTTGTTGTTGTTGCTTAAGATTCACTACTTGGAACAAAAAGTTCCAAGTAGCACGGGCTATGGCGAGCCCGTAGTATTAATCGTGTTTTTTAGTTGAGTATTCAATAACTAACTGCACTAAGGAGCCGGTCGGCCGAGCGGACAGCACATTGGACTTGTGATCCTGTGGTCCCGGGTTCGATCCCGGACGCCGGAGAGAAACAATGGGCAGAGTTTCTTTCACCCTGAATGCCACTGTTACCTAGCAGTAAATAGGTACCTGGGAGTTAGTCAGCTGTCACGGGCTGCTTCCTGGGGTGTGTGTGTGTGTGTGTGGTGTGAAAAAAAAAGTAGTTAGTGTAGTTAGTAAACAGTTGAGAGGCGGGCCGAAAGAGCAAAGCTCAACCCCCGTAGAATACAACTAAGTGAATACAACTAAGTGAATACACACACACACACACACACACACACACACACACACACACACACACAGGAGGCAGGAGGCCAGATACAAGGTACCATCTGGGAGATGAAATACTTCAAGAGTCAGAGAAAGAAAAAGACCTGGGGGGTTGATATCACGCCAGACCTGCAGCCCATATCAAGAGGATAACATCAGCGGCATATGCCAGGCTGGCCAACATAAGAACGGCATTCAGAAAACTTGTGTAAAGAATCATTCAGAACTTTGTATACCACATATGTCAGACCAATCCTGGAGTATGCGGCTCCAGCATGGAGTCCATATCTAGTCAAGCATAAGACTAAACTGGAAAAGGTTTAAAGGTTTGCCACCAGACTAGTACCCGAGCTGAGAGGCATGAGTTACGAGGAGAGACTACGGGAATTAAACCTCACTTCGCTGGAAGACAGAAGAGTTAGGGGGGACATGATCACCACATTCAAGATTCTGAAGGGAATTGACAGGGTTGATAAAGACAGGCTATTAACACAAGGGGCACACGCACAAGGGGACACAGGTGGAAACTGAGTGCCCAAATGAGCCACAGAGATATTAGAAAGAACTTTTTTAGTGTCAGAGTGGTTGACAAATGGAATGCATTAGGAAGTGATGTGGTGGAGGCTGACTCCATACACAGCTTCAAGTGTAGATATGATAGAGCCCAATAGGCTCAGGAATCTGTACACCTGTTGATTGACGGTTGAGAGGCGGGACCAAAGAGCCAGAGCTCAACCCCCGCAAACACAATTAGGTGAGTATACACACACACACACACACACACACACACACACACACACACACACACACACACACACACACACACACACCACACACACACACACACACACACCAATATCAGGCGCCGTCAGCGTCTCGTGAATAGCAGAGTACCGACGAAATTTGTGGTGCAGCTGCAGGCGGGAATGGTGAGGACTAGTTGATGGTGAGGGTATGGTGGTGGGGGGGGGTTTGATGGTGAGGGTATGGTGGTGGGGGGTTTGATGGTGAGGGTATGGTGGTGAGGGTTAATGGTGAGGGTATGGTGGGGGGGTTGATGGTGAGGAATATGAATAAGGACTGTTCAGGAACACCTTCTGATTGAGTACCCCTTGAGTGAATATTTTTGTATCCTGAGTGAATATTTTTGTATCAACTCGCAGGAATAGGACGCGGGAAAAAGGAATGGTGCCCAACCGCTTGAACTGGACGGTAGAGCGACGGTCTTGCTTCGTGCAGGTCGCCGTTCAATCCCCGACCGTCCACAAGTAGTTGGGCACCATTCCTTCCCCCCCCGTCCCATCCCAAATCCTTATCCTGAACTTTTCCGAGTGCTATATAGTCGTATTAGCTTGTCAAAGGAGAAAATCGACAATGTGATGGCTTCCAGGATAAGGTAAAGTAGCTATTAAACAGAGGGCATAAACTTCGACACCAATAGAGAATAAAAGTAACTGATCGTATTGGGGAAAAGGGAGAATTCTTCCTACAAATGGGTTAAAGAAATAGGTTTCAAAACTCTAAATTCAGATGGCCTCTCTTCCCTTTTTGGTCATTTATGTTTCAGGTCATGTTTCTGATCATTCTGGCCTCTCTTCCCAGCGTCTTAATGTGCTGGTGTATGTAGCCACTAGGAGAAATTAATGACTGATGACTTTACCTTCAAAGAAAATTATAATAATTCTGTCATCTTCATTTTATCATTTCCAGGTGAGCTATTAAATGCATTACACAGACTAGCCACAAGTTATGGCGTAAGGGATTCACCCGGCTGTCACACTCTTCTGTGTGCCCTCTGTACCTCGGCTCACTCGGCCTTACTCTATGACCCAGTGATCTCAAAGTCAGATCCCTCACTATCCTGGTGGGATTAGCCATTCTTTGTGCTCGTTCCATAGTGTGTTTCACCCGCTACCTGCCTGAAACTGCCTCCATCGGTGGGCTGGGAATCACTGCTAACACCATTTCACATTATCAACTCTCTCACCGACACGTCTGAACCTTGAGTCATACTTGGCTAGTAGGTCAAGTAGTTATGCCCCCAGTAACTCTTGGCTAGTAGATACCCCAGTAACTCTTGGCTAGTAGATACCCCCAGTAACTCTTGGCTAGTAGATACCCCCAGTAACTCTTGGCTAGTAGATACCACCCAGTAACTCTTGGCTAGTAGATACCCCCCAGTAACTCTTGGCTAGTAGATACCCCCCAGTAACTCTTGGCTAGTAGATACCCCCAGTAACTCTTGGCTAGTAGATACACCCAGTAACTCTTGGCTAGTAGATACCCCAGTAACTCTTGGCTAGTAGATACCCCCCAGTAACTCTTGGCTAGTAGATACCCCCCAGTAACTCTTGGCTAGTAGATACACCCCAGTAACTCTTGGCTAGTAGATACCACCCAGTAACTCTTGGCTAGTAGATACACCCCAGTAACTCTTGGCTAGTAGATACACCCCAGTAACTCTTGGCTAGTAGATACCACCCAGTAACTCTTGGCTAGTAGATACACCCCAGTAACTCTTGGCTAGTAGATACCCCCAGTAACTCTTGGCTAGTAGATACCCCCCAGTAACTCTTGGCTAGTAGATACACCCCAGTAACTCTTGGCTAGTAGATACCACCCAGTAACTCTTGGCTAGTAGATACCCCCAGTAACTCTTGGCTAGTAGATACCCCCCAGTAACTCTTGGCTAGTAGATACCCCCCAGTAACTCTTGGCTAGTAGATACACCCCAGTAACTCTTGGCTAGTAGATACCACCCAGTAACTCTTGGCTAGTAGATACACCCCAGTAACTCTTGGCTAGTAGATACACCCCAGTAACTCTTGGCTAGTAGATACCACCCAGTAACTCTTGGCTAGTAGATACACCCCAGTAACTCTTGGCTAGTAGATACCCCCAGTAACTCTTGGCTAGTAGATACACCCAGTAACTCTTGGCTAGTAGATACCCCTAGTAACTCTTGGCTAGTAGATACCCCTAGTAACTCTTGGCTAGTAGATACCCCCAGTAACTCTTGGCTAGTAGATACGCCCAGTAACTCTTGGCTAGTAGATACCCCCCAGTAACTCTTGGCTAGTAGATACCCCCAGTAACTCTTGGCTAGTAGATACCCCCAGTAACTCTTGGCTAGTAGATACCCCCCAGTAACTCTTGGCTAGTAGATACCCCCAGTAACTCTTGGCTAGTAGATACCCCCAGTAACTCTTGGCTAGTAGATACCACCCAGTAACTCTTGGCTAGTAGATACCACCCAGTAACTCTTGGCTAGTAGATACCCCAGTAACTCTTGGCTAGTAGATACCCCCCAGTAACTCTTGGCTAGTAGATACCCCCAGTAACTCTTGGCTAGTAGATCAAGTAGTTATTTGGCAGTGACTGTCAAAGCTTTATTAGGCTCTATATTGTTTGCAGTTATTAGTTATCAACGGGAGAATAACTCAGTGTTAGCTATCCCTAACTCAATAACATATCAAGTTCCCTAGAAGTTATATAATAATGAACAGCACATGACACTGTTATAAAATATATAAATATAAGTATATCAACGCATAATCTATAACCAAAAACGCTCTAGGAAAAATATATAATTGACAATGAATCATAGATACAATGCACCTATCAATAGTACTGTTTTGTGGACGTCATATATCATACTGAACTTCACACTTCTGGACGATAAGTGGTAATGACCCCTTGGGTAAGAATAGATGATGTGGAAGGACTTATAATGTCATGGTTACTCGTTATGGGGGATGATTCAACTAATCTACTGCATGGGGAGAGTAGTGTGTGTGAAGGAGATTCGTGCTATCAAGTCCTCTCTCACCAGGGGTAGATTTGGTCACCCAACTGTCCTCATTGTCGGGTACACAAAGTCATCACTTCACAGGAATGGCGACAGCACTTGTCATTGATGTGGGATTTCATGTATTGCTGGTATGAGGCCACATATGTCGCCAGTATAGACCTACACCTGTCCGAGGTGTGAGGCCATATATGTCGCCAGTATAGATCTACACATGTCGCAGGTGTGAGACCACACATGTCGCCAGTATAGACCTACACATATTGCAGGTGTAAGACCACACATGTTGCCAGTATAGACCTGCACACCTACCAGGTGTAAGACCACACATGTCGCCAGTATAGACCTACACACCTCCCAGGTGTGAGACCACACATGTTGCCAGTATAGACCTACACACCTGTCCCACGGAACAGAGCAGCATTACTCACAGAACAACTTGAGGAAACAAGCACCTGGTGTTAATAGATGACAAAAATGCGTTATGTCGTGGAATTAAGGCGATGACGAAGTGGTTGTAAAGTGTTATGGACTGGAAAGACGAAGATAATATAATGATCAAAAAGTTACTCACAAAGAAATTACGAATCTTAACGCAAATTCATTGTGAAAAATGTACTTAAGATAACAGAGAAGCACCTTTGAGAGATAAGCTGTAATGAGAGCTTTTCATGTGTGTGTGTGTGTGTGTGTGTGTGAGATTAGCTAAGTGTAGTTACAGGATGAGAGCTATGCTCGTGGTGTCCCGTCTTGCCAGCACTCTTTGTCATATAACGAAATCCTGTGTATTCTGTGGTGTACCCTGTGGTATTCTCTGTGGTGTACCGGGTTGTGTTCCCTGTGGGGAGCCACACGGCATGGCAAACATTCAGGGAGGCTGTCCCCCACTCTGATTCAACATTATGCTACCTTCAACACACAAGGAAATGTTGGCTGCAATTCCCTGCCTCATATTTCTGCGCGACTGTGTGTTGACGGGAATGTATAAAACCTTTGACACTGTAGTGGGGGGTTTGTTGTGTGTGTGTGTGTGTGTGTGTGGTGTGTGTGTGTGTGTGTGTGTGTGTGTGTGTGTGTGTGTGTGTGTGTGTGTGTGTGTGTGTACTCACCTATTTGTGCCTGCAGGATCGAGCATTGACTCTTGGATCCCGCCTTTCTAGCCATCGGTTGTTTACAGCAATGACTCCTGTCCCATTCCTGTCAGGTTTAGTTTCTTCAGACTCTGTTCATATCTCATCTCTCGCAGTGACGAGACAAGCCTCGTCGCCAACTTCTGAAGCTTTTCCGAGTTTCCTTAAGTGTTCTTTTAGGCGGGGCTCCAAGATGGTGCGGCATACTCTGAAACTGGTCTCACATAAGGGTATACGGTGATCTAAATGCCTCCGTGTTTAAGTTCCTGAATGATGTTCTGACTTTTGCTAGTGTAGAGTATGCTGCTGACGTTATTCTGTTGATATGAGCCTCTGGAGTTAGGTTTGGTGTTATGTCCACTCCCAGGTATTTTTCTCTATTCGTTACGTAGAGGTAGTTTCCCTTCATTGTGTACTGTCCCTTTGACCTACTGCCTACTGTTCCCATTTCCATCACTTTACACTTGCTCGTGTTAAACTCCAGTAGCCATTTCTCGGGCCATCTCTGCTACTTGTTTAAGTCTTCTTGGAGGATCCTACAATCCTCATCTGTCACAACACTTCTCATTAATTTTGCATCATCTGGAAACATCGACATCTGTGACTGAACTCCAGTAAATACGTCATTTGCATATATGAGAAATAGTATTGTCCCAGCACCGATCCTTGAGGAACTCCGCTTGTTACTTTACCCCAGTTCGACTCCTCGCTCCCTTACTGATATTCTCTGGCTCCTGCCTGTTAGGTAACTCCTTACCCATGTTAGGGCCTTTCCGCTTACTCCCGCCTGCCTCTCGATTTTGTAATCGCCAAGAACTGTGTCAAAGACTTTTTAGCACTCCAAAAATATGCAATCTTCCCAACCTTCTCTGTCTTATCTTATTTTCGTTACCTTATCGTAGAACCCCAATAGGATCCTTAGCCAGGTTTTCTCCTTCCCTAAAGCCATGTTGGTGTTTGTTGGCTTACCTAATTCTCTGTATGTGTGTAACTAATCGTATCATGATTACTTTTTGGAGTGCTTTGTAGGGGGGGGGGGGGGAGGCGTGTCAGAGATAATGACATGTAGTTAAGTGCCGCTGTCTCCTTTCCTAAAAATTGGTACCACATTTGTCATCTTCCAGCAACTGTCCACTCAGCCACGAGGCCCCAGTGTGTGTATTGCATGCGTGTGTGCGTGCGTGCGTGTGTGTGCTTGTGTTGGGACGCTGCGTTTGATTGGTGTTTGTGTTCCTGTTTGTCTGTGTGTTTGTATGCTTGTTTATGCAAAGGATTGTGTTCATAACTTTTCACGTGTGTTTGTGTATGCGGCCGTATTTAGAAGAGTTTGAAATTTTTTCCTTACCTTGAGGGCATTACAGGGGGTCGCTTTTTAGCTCCTGGGCCCTGCCTGTATAACTGACAATCATATGATGTGATAATCCCCCGACTTTCTGGTTACTCATGCTTTTAAAACTATGCACGTAGATAGTCTGTATTGCTTGCTGTAATGGCTCACTGCTTGCTGTAATGGCTCACTGCTTGCTGTACTGGCTCACTGCTTGCTGTAATGGCTCACTGCTTGCTGTAATGGCTCACTGCTTGCTGTACTGGCTCACTGCTTGCTGTAATGGCTCACTGCTTGCTGTAATGTCTCACTGCTTGCTGTAATGGCTCACTGCTTGCTGTAATGGCTCACTGCTTGCTGTAATGGCTCACTGTTTGCTGTACTGGCTCACTGCTTGCTGTAATGTCTCACTGCTTTCTGTAATGTCTCACTGCTTGCTGTAATGGCTCACTGCTTGCTGTAATGTCTCACTGCTTTCTGTAATGTCTCACTGCTTGCTGCAATGTCTCACTGCTTGCTGTAATGTCTCACTGCTTGCTGTAATGGCTCACTGCTTGCTGTAATGTCTCACTGCTTGCTGTAATGTCTCACTGCTTGCTGTAATGGCTCACTGCTTGCTGTAATGGCTCACTGCTTGCTGTAATGGCTCACTGCTTGCTGTAATGTCTCACTGCTTGCTGTAATGGCTCACTGCTTGCTGTAATGGCTCACTGCTTGCTGTAATGGCTCACTGCTTGCTGTAATGGCTCACTGCTTGCTGTAATGGCTCACTGCTTGCTGTAATGGCTCACTGCTTGCTGTAATGGCTCACTGCTTGCTGTAATGGCTCATCCCTTTCACTGTTAGCTAGAGAAATATTTCTTTACGTCCCTCTGGCTCATTTCATATTTTCACCCTAATGTTTTTTTTTATATATTAAATAAAATTTCAACTCCCACCGAGTATCTTGTATGTAATAATCATGTCTCCTTGTGATCTCTTTATAAAGAAATTTTTCACGACTTTTGTTAGACCAAAGCTGGAATATGCAGCGGTTATATGGTGCCCATATCTTGAGAAGCACATCAACAAACTGGAAAAGATGCAAAGACATGCTTCAAAATGGCTCCACTGAAGGACAAGAGCTACGAGGAGAGGTTAGAGGCATTAAATATGCTAAAACTAGAAGATAAAAGAAAAAGAGGTGATATGATCACTACGTACAAAATAGTAGCAGGAAATGGTAAAATTTATAGCGAAGATTTCCTGAAACCTGGAACTTCAAGACGAAGAGATCAAAGATTTAAACTAAGTAAACACAGATGCCGAAAAAATATAATAAAATTCACTTTCGCAAACAGAGTGGTAGACGGTTGGAACAAGTTAGGGGAGAAGGTGGTGGAGGCCAAGACCGTCAGTAGTTTCAAAGCGTTATATGACAAAGAGTGCTGGGAAGACGGGATACCACGAGCGTAGCTCTCATCCTGTAACTACACTTAGGTAATTACACACACACACACACACACACACACACACACACACACACACACACACACACACACACACACACACCACACACACACACACACACACACACACCAGGAAGCAGCCCGTAACAGCTGGCTAACTCCCAGGTACCTATTTACTGCTAGGTAACAGGGGCATCAGGGTGAAAGAAACTCTGCCCATTGTTCCTCGCATTGTGTGTGTGTCTGTATCCCGACCTCAGGCTAGCCTCGTTAGAGCGGCGTACCCCCCCCCCCCATATCCTCCCCATCCGCAGGCTCATTCATAAATTTGAATATACTGTGTATTAAAAATTAGTCTGTTCTCGTATGTAAGTTAATATTGTTTTATTCGTAACATTTCGATGTCACGTGAGACGTAGGTTAGGTTAGGTTAGGTGTTTACGGTCTGTTGGCGTCATTTTGAAGTACGCGGGTGAAGCATTTACAGCGTCGTGATTGGAGCAGAGGTCGTTAGCCAAGCACTCATTGAGAAATGATCGAACGTCATCACTTGCGAGTCGTATGCAAACCGCTTTTTATTTATAAATACGCGTTTTGGCAGCGGAATTAACGAGGATTTGATTAACGATGATTACGGCTGAATTAGAGAGTAAACAAAGGGAGTCGAACACTCTGAGCTGCTCAACACGGCCCGTCCTCCAACAAAGATCCAAAAGTGATTCCATGCACCCGCCAAACCCCCTGTTTATGAATGAAAAGAGATTTACACACGACTCACAACTGCTGACGTTCGAACATATCCGGAACAAGTGCTTCACTGACGAATTTTGTTCGAACCACAACGCTATAAATGCTTCACCCACGTACTACAAATACAAATAATCGCCAACAGAACCTAAACACCTAACCTAACCTATCCTATGCCTATATATACACAATATGCCAATATATTATAATATTAATTTATACTTGAGAAATTCCCGTTTTGAATGAACAGCATGTTAAAATTTATGAATACGTCTGTGGGGTCGACCGCTGGATGTAATGGACTTGAGTCGAGGACGGGTTGCTCAACACAGGTCTCAGTGAGGCGATATGAATCGTTTCTAAAGTTTTAAGATCCAGACTGGAGGCGACAGGCAGTGCAGTATCGCCTTTGTGAGTGGCAGTGCGGCCGTCCGCGGAACACCTGTGAACATAATCCCTGTTGTCAGGACAGGAGGACTGTAATTACAGACTTGTATTGAAGTCATTCCGAGGTTGAACTACTGATTTTCCGCACGACACAACCGGCTTGCCTTAGGGGCAATCCTGTACGGTAAGAGATATCCATATGTTCGCAGATAACATGTTTTATGATAGCGTGAGTCCTTCCCCCACTACCCGACCCTTACGTGTTGTGCCTTGCGGCTTCAACATTTAAAATGATCCACGAGTCACTTATCTCAAAAGGTTCAATGATTTCCTTCTTACATAACTTTCAGTAATACGATAACTGGTGATTCTCGCAGCGTTACGATCTTTAAGATTGAGGTACCTGGTTAGCGCACAATTTTTTTTTTTTAATAAATCTCTTTCGAGACTGTGAGAATTTTAACATCGTGTGAGATTTGGGATTTTTAAATTTCCTCAAAAATCTATAAAATATTTTGCTGGGAAATTGCAAGATCATCAAAGACTCGGTCAAATTTGTATTTGCATAAAATTATATATAGTTAGAGCATATTTTTAAAGCTGTATTAAGTTTTCTTTTAATAACATCTTAAATAATTTAGGACAAAATCTTAAATAATAAAACCCGAGTCCAGTGAATGTTGATTCACGATAAATTAGTAATATATGAGAAATATGACTCGGGAAATACGAAATGCTCCTTTGCAACTATCTACAATTTTATTAGTAAATTTTAAGTTTAAGGAGGAAAACGAGAGTGGCAGACACACACACACACACACACACACCACACACACACACACACATTAATTATTATCATTAGGAAGCGATGTGGTGGAGGCTGACTCCATACACAGTTTCAAGTGTAGATATGATAGATCCCAATAGGCTCAGGAAACTGTACCCTGTTGATTGACGGTTGAGAGGCGGGACCAAAGAGCCAGAGCTCAACCCCCGCAAGCACAACTAGGTGAGTACAACTAGGTGAGTACACACACATACATATATACATTTCCGGATCGAGGCTCGGAGGGAGCTCGTGTGTGTGTGTGTGTGTGTGTGTACTTCTTGGCAACCTC
>WNGS01136463.1:102840-120348 GCA_020271785.1 Procambarus virginalis
GGCAGCAGCAGCAGCAGCAGAAGCAGCAGCAGCAGCAGTAGCAGACAAAAACCGTCTTCAAATGTTCTGCCTTTGAAGATCAACTGTGATGCACAAGGAAGAAAAAATACTCACATTTTGAGACAAGTGCAAAGAAAAGATTGTCTAAAGGGAAGTGGTAAGCCTGAACGGTAAAGAAGGAGGAGATAGGTAAAGGTAAAGGACAGAAAACGCAAAAGGAAGAAGAAAGAACAGATCGAAAGGAAACCAGGTGATAAATCGACCAAGGAAGCTGAGTTGAGGAGCATGCTTTGTCGCGTGACTCGACACTGTTCCCTCCTCACTGCTATCTTAATCTGTCTGGGTCACTGATATCTTAATCTGTCTGGGTCACTGATATCTTAATCTGTCTGGGTCACTGCTATCTTAATCTGTCTAGGACACTGCTATCTTGGTCTGTCTAGGTCACTGCTGTCTTAGTCTCTCTGGGTCACTGCTATCTTAATCTGTTTGGGTCACTGCTGTCTTAGTCTGTCTGGGTCACTGCTGGCGATCCGTGTGTGAAGGCAACTCTTGCCTTCGCCACCTATTCTCTCCCACCAGAGTAACTTGCAAGATCAATCCTCCATCCATATCTCTTACAGCTAATTTTCCTCAGTGCAGAAAACAATATTTGGCTTTATAGTTATTTAATCCAGTGAGAATGAAAACTTATATTTCTGTGTCAACAAAGATGGCTCCTATTCAAGGCCAAAAAATTCTTGGGGTTCGTTAAGTAAGCTTTTCTTTAGGCTTTATTAACCCTCTAAGTGATGATAGGTCATAAGACAACATAGATCAGGTCTGCTATTTCATCTAGTCCTCTAAGATCCGTTATCCTGCGTATTGTTAGGTAAGGGAAGGAAGATACCAGAGGGCCAGAAGAAGTAGGTTCACCCATCTTGAGGTTATTTGAGATGATTTCGGGTATAGTGTCCCCGCGGTCCGGTCCTCGACCAGCCTCCACCCCCTGGAAGCAGCCCGTGACAGCTGACTAACTCCCAGACACCTATTTACTGCTAGGTAACAGGGGCATAGGGTGGAAAGATAGTCTGCCCATTGTTTCTCTCCTACGTCCGGGATCGAACCGGGACGACAGGATCACGCGTCCAGTGTTCTGTCCACTCAGCCACCTGCTCCCAAATCGGCACATTTCCACCAGGAAGCGTCGTAGTAAAATACGTCTCCATAGAACAAATCCACAAGGGCCGTGACGAGGATTCGAACCTGCGTCCGGGAGCATCCCAGACACTGACTTAATCGACTGAGCTACGACAGGGTTAAAAAAGTTGTCTGAGATGTTGTCTGGGATGCTCCCGGACGCAGGTTCGAATCCTCGTCACGGCTCCTTGTGGATTTGTTCATTTGATGCATCACGTTAGTGTGATCTCTGTGTATAACGTCTCCAGAGTTCTCATTGAAATTCCATTTTATCGTGGGAGAAGTGTAGTTGTTGTTGTTTTAGATTTAGCTACTCAGAACGAAATATCCATGTAGCACGGGCTATGGTGATCCCGTATCGTGGGAGGAGGAGGAGGAGTGTATTTGACGCGTTCAAATATACCAATTATTACTTGCAGTATATATTGCTATACATAAATTACCAGATGGCAACCAATAGGTTCTGAGCTAACGAGCAAGTTACATTCATAATTATTTGAAAGTTTATTTCAAGGAAGAAAATTGTGAGTCGTTAAATAACTTCGAGATTTTAGCAGTGTGTTTTGAGCAGAAAGTTTGTGGTGAATTATTGAATACCAAAGTGAGGTCGGAGTCCGGGTCAAGGCCATGGGGGAATGAGCAGTCTGTACTTAGTATTGTACAGGACTCACTCTGTAGGCACTATACCATTGCACAGGGCTCACTCTGCAGGCACTATACCATTGCACAGGTCTTGCGGGTACTGGACCATTGCACAGGGCTCACTCTGTAGGCACTATACCATTGCACAGGGCTCACTCTGTAGGCACTATACCATTGCACAGGGATCACTCTGCAGGCACTATACCATTGCACAGGGCTCACTCTGTAGGCACTATATCATTGCACAGGGCTCACTCTGTAGGCACTATACCATTGCACAGGGCTCACTCTGCAGGCACTATACCATTGCACAGGGCTCACTCTGTAGGCACTATACCATTGCACAGGACTCACTCTGTAGGCACTATACCATTGCACAGGACTCACTCTGTAGGCACTATACCATTGCACAGGGCTCACTCTGCAGGCACTATACCATTGCACAGGGCTCACTCTGCAGTCACTATACCATTGCACAGGGCTCACTCTGCAGGCACTATACCATTGTACCGGGCTCACTCTGTAGGCACTATACCATTGCACAGGACTCACTCTGCAGGCACTATACCATTGCACAGGACTCACTCTGTAGGCACTATACCATTGCACAGGGCTCACTCTGCAGGCACTATACCATTGCACAGGGCTCACTCTGTAGGCACTATACCATTGCACAGGGCTCACTCTGCAGGCGCTATACCATTGCACAGGTCTTGCGGGTACTGGACCATTGCACATGACTCACTCTGCAGGCACTATACCATTGCACAGGGCTCACTCTGCAGGCACAATACCATTGCACAGGGCTCACTCTGTAGGCACTATACCATTGCACAGGACTCACTCTGCAGGCACTATACCATTGCACAGGTCTTGCGGGTACTGGACCATTGCACAGGACTCACTCTGCAGGCGCTATACCATTGCACAGGTCCTGCGGGTACTGGACCATTGCACAGGCTCCCTCTGTAGGCACTATACCATTGCACAGGTCCTGCGGGTACTGGACCATTGCACAGGACTTACTCAGCAGGCACTAAACCATTGCACAGGTCCTGCGGGTACTGGACCATTGCACAGGGCTCACTCTGTAGGCACTATACCATTGCACAGGTCCTGCGGGTACTTGACCATTGCACAGGATTACTCTGTAGGCACTATATCATTGCACAGGTCCTGCGGGTACTGGACCATTGCACAGGGATCACTCTGTAGGCACTATACCATTGCACAGGTCCTGCGGGTACTGGACCATTGCACAGGGCTCACTCTGTAGGCACTATACCATTGCACAGATCCTGCAGGCACTATACCATTGCACAGGTCCTGCGGGTACTGGACCATTGCACAGGTCCTGCACCATTGCACAGGTCCTACGGGTATTGGACCATTGCACAGGGCTCACTCTGTAGGCACGATACCATTACACAGGTCCTGCGGGTACTGGACCATTGCACAGGGCTCACTCTGCAGGCACTATACCATTGCACAGGGCTCACTCTGCAGGCACTATACCATTGCACAGGTCTTGCGGGTACTGGACCATTGCACAGGACTCACTCTGCAGGCACAATATCATTGCACAGGGCTCACTCTGCAGGCACTATACCATTGCACAGGTCCTGCGGGTACTGAACCATTGCACAGGGCTCACTCTGTAGGCACTATACCATTGCACAGGTCCTGCGGGTACTGGACCATTGCACAGGGCTCACTCTGTAGGCATATACCATTGCACAGGTCCTGCGAGTACTGAACCATTGCACAGGGCTCACTCTGTAGGCACTATACCATTGCACAGGTCCTGTGGGTACTGAACTATTGCACAGGGCTCACTCTGCAGGCACTATACCATTGCACAGGTTCTGCAGGTACTGGACCATTGCAATGGGCTCACTCTGCAGGCACTATACCATTGCACAGGTCCTGCGGGTACTGGACCATTGCACAGGGCTCACTCTGTAGGCACTATACCATTGCACAGGTCCTGTGGGTACTGGACCATTGCACAGGACTCACTCTGCAGGCACTATGCCATTGCACAGGTCCTGTGGGTACTGGACCATTGCACAGGACTCACTCTGCAGGCACTATACCATTGCACAGGTCCTGCGGGTACTGTGGGAAATTTTACCCACCATATCTAATAATCATCTAAGAAATGTATTATTTCTATATCATATCTATATCAAATCAAAATCGTATCACAAAATCATATCAGAATCACAATAGATTCATTATACAGCTTGATCCTAGATGATAATGCCACTATGATCATGTACGCCATAGGGCCTATAGATGCCTACGTGACTTTGTGCATGATCTCTCATGGATCCAGAAGCTTCTAGAAGGATTTTTTAATTAAAACATTATTGGAACATTGATTCAACATCCGGTAGGATAATATCGAATCTTTAATAAGAATCAGTGGTACTATCAAGTACTGCTTATAATCTTTATATCCTATATCTAATTATATTATAATCACATCTTATCTCAATCATAAGTCTAGACTGTAAAATAATCAATCAATATTCATAGAAGACTACCGTGCTCTTGGAGCATGGTAGGGGCATCGGGGAGGAGAAGCGCCCACGAGAGCCCGTAGCACCACACGTTTGTGACAACTGTGAACACATGTGACGGATCCTTAGCGAAAATTACCAGCTCAAGGACACCTTATCTAATATCATTATCACCAGTGAACACTCCCTAGAACTGGGGGAGTACCTGGACAATATCTACAAGGAAAATCCTAGAACATTTATATAAATAAGAGTGTATAATGGAGCTCACAGTGACATGGTTTCCACCACCTTCATTCCTAATCTTCATCAACTATCATTCTTCTGCAACTGCAGGAACAATCACATAGCAACGCTACCAGATCATCATACAGCAAAGCTGTGATATAAAATATCGTGCCTAAACTCGTGACAAGAGAGAGATAATCAGTCTGGCAAACTGTCAGACAAGGCACCCAGCTGGCAGAGAAGTATATTGAAGGTTATGTTGGATATAGTTGGCCAATTGTATGCTTGTGTGACTATAATATACCCTATAAGTCTGTCTGTCGGTTATAAAGCGAGGCAACGCCTCATATCTCAGTAGTTTATTAATATTGTCAACAGCTGTGAATCTTATCAAGCACTAGACATCATGAGTGTCCATTGTGTCAGAAAGATTCAGCCGCAATAAGTAAAGAAGACCTCATAAGTGGCCATGGTGTTGGAAGAGATTCAGTCAGGCTGAGTGTACCTAATCTTATAAATTGAGTATACTGTAAATACATTACATATATACTTGAATATATAAATTAAGTTAACCATTTCTTGCTTAGTTATTTTTTAAGTAATTATATAAGTTCATTTAATTGAATATAATTTTAGTACTCAGTAACAGTACTTAGACCATATTTAGGTCATTTATCATACTTCTACAATTTACTATTTAAATTGTTTATAGTATAAGTGTATTGGCTGTTAATAGCTATGGTGCTAGGCTAGACTGTGTATGTTTAAATCTCTGATTTAAACAGAGCCAGTGTTCAGTCAAATAACTGAATTTATTAAATCTTATCCTTGTATAAAATACAAGCTGATGTGAGATATCTGTTGGCAGGTGGACTGTGGATCTTCAATCAACCTATCAACTAATCATTCACCCACCTGCCCCTTACAGCCCACAATCTGTCATTAGGAAAAGAGGAGCTAGGATTTGCAACCCTAGCTAGAGATTTTAGTTGAATTAATTTGCAGACAATATTTTAATTTAGTTCAGTACAAGTCCCTGGTAGTCTCCTCTTATATCAATCCCAGCAGGTTTTTCCCACATACTGGACCATTGCACAGGACTCACTCTGCAGGCACTATACCATTGCACAGGTCCTGCAAGTACTGGACTATTGCATAGGTTCACCCTGTAGGCACTGTGCCATTGCACATGGCTCACCCCACAGGACACGTAACGTTACCCATGGCACTTTGGTGACACTGTGCGTAACATATCGTAGAGGTTGGATCACCCGTCATTTTCTAATTATTGCCATATACTTACCAAAAACTTGAATAGTTAAAATCGTGTTAAAAAGGCTTTGAGTTGTGGAAGCAGTAGGTGGGTAATGGGATGTCAGCCCTCATGACATGAGGAATGGGACGTCAGCCTCATAAACATAAGGAACGGGACGTCAGCCCACATAAACAGAGGAACGGGACGTCAGCCCACATAAACATGAGGAACGGGCCACTCACCATAACATCTGTCAAGGAAACAATAGAGGAACTCAAGCATCCTCCAATATTTTTATAGCTCTCACTAATGACGCAGCTCCTCTCCCACCTCTCCCTCAGTTGTGAGAGAGTGGGAGGGAGCAGCTCATCTCTCACCTCTCCCTCCGCTGTGAGAGAGTGGGAGGGAGCAGCTCATCTCTCACCTCTCCCTCCGCTGTGAGAGAGTGGGAGGGACCAGCTCCTCTCTCACCTCTCCCTCAGCTGTGAGAGAGTGGGAGGGNCGTCACTTAGCTAATACGATTCGTCACTTAGCTTGGGTTTATACCATAAACTAATTAAGTTTAACATTCGCTGTGGTACAACCATGACTCTGAGCCCTGTGTAATGACTTCTGAGCCCTATGTAATGACTTCTGAGCCCTATGTAATGACTTCTGAGCCCAGTGTAATGACTTCTGAGCCCTATGTAATGACTTCTGAGCCCTATGTAATGACTTCTGAGCCCTGTGTAATGACTTCTGAGCCCTATGTAATGACCTTTGTCCCTGGTGTACTGACCTCTGTACCCTGTGTAATGACCTTTGTACCAGGTAAAGACGATGAATGTCTACTCAACACATTACCCGCCGCTGTTGCTAACTGTCAAACCAATTATGTATTTTATTTGCAAGGAAAACATTGATAATGTTATATTTGTGTTTATATGGAAAATATTATAAACCTAAATTTGTTTGCATAAGAAATATTTGAAATTGTATTTTCTCTTACGTTGAAAATATTTAAAAATATATTTATTTGTAAAACATTCAGCAGTTTATATCTTTTTGCAGGTAAAATATTTACAAAAATGTATTGTGTTAACTTAGAAAACATAAATAGATAAATAGTTTGTTACAAACTAATAATTGCACTTGTTGCAAAGAATAACTATTGTTTGACTGTTAATAAGAATGTCACTTAAGCTGAAAATTAAGGTAACAGTAATAGGTTTGCTTGAAATTACAGGTATTTTAATTAATTTACTAAACTTAAAGGTAAACCTAATTGCATTACAAATTCCACCCATCCGATGGTAAAAAAAAGAGTATATATATATATATATTTTGTTATATTTCTAAAATGAAAACTAAAAAGTGAAGCAAATAATATACCTAACTTAACCTGTCTAAATTAGCCTGTCTAACTTAACCTGTCTAACCCGAGGCCTAACATGCAGTCACAGGATGGGTGTGGCGTGACCTGTATCCTTCACACCACCACTCACAGGATGGTACCACTCACAGGATGGTACCACTCATAGGATAGTACCACTCACAGGATAGTACCACTCACAGGATGGTACCACTCACAGGATGGTACCACTCACAGGATGGTACCACTCACAGGATGGTACCACTCACAGGATGGTACCACTCACAGGATGGTACCACTCACAGGATGGTACCACTCACAGGATAGTATCACTCACAGAATGGTACCACTCACAGAATGGTACCACTCACAGGATGGTACCACTCACAGGATGGTACCACTCACAGGATGGTACCACTCACAGGATGGTACCACTCACAGAATGGTACCACTCACAGGATGGTACCACTCACAGGATGGTACCACTCACAGGATGGTACCACTCACAGGATAGTACCACTCACAGGATGGTACCACTCACAGGATGGTACCACTCACAGGATAGTACCACTCACAGGATGGTACCACACACAGGATAGTACCACTCACAGGATGGTACCACACACAGGATAGTACCACTCACAGGATGGTACCACTCACAGGATAGTACCACTCACAGGCTGGTACCACACATAGGCTGGTACCTCTCAAACTGTACCAAGGTCTGGGACGTGACAACGTGTACAGTACCAAATACAGTGTCATGACCCCGTGTGGGGTACCAAGAACCGGGTCATGACCCCCACGTGGGGTACCGGGAACCGGGGTCGCTGTGATGAAGTGCCAAGAGAAGGCAAACTATTAAGTTTGGATCAGTGACTTTGAGAACGACTTTTGACACTGAAATACTGAAGTTAACGTTGGGCGCCCGTGGACGTGGATAGATGGGAGGGTGTAGTGGGTGAATAATGGTTAGAAAGTGAGTGACAGATGCGTACATGGGAGAGGAAGGCGATAGGTGGCGCACTGGCAGGACGGTGTACATGGGGGTGAGTGCAGGTGGGAGAGAGTGTGTTTACGCTGAAGAGATTGTGTGGGTAGACGGAATACAAAGGATCGGGATAGGTGGTTGATGTTGTACATGGCAGGGAATAGATGGGAGGACGATTTTGTTCGAAGGAATAACGCCGACAACATGTGTCAGGTTACAGATGATGAGTCACAGTAACGTAGCTGAATATGTGATGACCAAACACCAGAAGATGAAGAGTGGATCATGTTTGGGTCCGTCCTGGACCACGTTTCGCTCCGTCCTAGACCACGTTTCGGTCCGTCCTGGACCACGTTTCGCTCCGTCCTGGACCACGTTTCGGTCCGTCCTGGACCACGTTTGGGTCCGTCCTGGACCACGCTTCGCTCCGTCCTGGACCACGTTTGGGACCGTCCTGGACCACGTTTGGGTCCGTCCTGGACCACGTTTGGGTCCGTCCTGGACCACGTTTGGGTCCGTCCTGGACCACGTTTGGGTCCGTCCTGGACCACGTTTGGGTCCGTCCTGGACCACGTTTGGGTCCTCCTGGACCACGTTTCGGTCCGTCCTGGACCACGTTTCGGTCCGTCCTGGACCACGTTTCGGTCCGTCCTGGACCACGTTTCGGTCCGTCCTGGACCACGTTTCGGTCCGTCCTGGACCACGTTTCGGTCCGTCCTGGACCACGTTTCGGTCCGTCCTGGACCACGTTTCGGTCCGTCCTGGACCACGTTTCGGTCCGTCCTGGACCACATTTCGGTCCGTCCTGGACCACGTTTCGGTCCGTCCTGGACCACGTTTCGGTCCGTCCTGGACCACGTTTCGGTCCGTCCTAGACCACGTTTCGGTCCGTCCTGGACCACGTTTCGGTCCGTCCTGGACCTCGTTTCGGTCCGTCCTGGACCACGTTTCGGTCCGTCCTGGACCACGTTTCGGTCCGTCCTGGACCACGTTTCGGTCCGTCCTGGACCACGTTTCGGTCCGTCCTGGACCATTATCTAGTCGTGTAACTTGATTTTGGTAACACGGCTTGATAAGGGTCCAGGACGGACCGAAACGTCGACGTTTCTTCACTTTCTGATGTTTTTTCTGGTCATCATAGGTCCAGCTGGCCAGGGTCCGGATATCTTTCAGATGCATGGAAAAGGGCGCCTTCCGGATGCTATACCCGGCTTAGGTAAGACTCAATCTTTCCTTGTTTACCCCAAACTAAAATCCCTTACAATCTTACATAAATGCAAAACAGGAAAATCTCCCAAAACCATATATAAAGAAGGTTATCTCCTAATGGACCTGATCTTCGAGGGAATTGGACCACACGACACTAGAGAAGCAACAGGGAGACATGTGAACGACGTACAAGATTGCAAGGATGAAGAAAGTATATTACGAGAAGAAAGCACTAAGCCAGGATGACTAAATGGAAGGGATATGACGACAGGATAGGAGCTAGGATATAAGGATGATGGGATGGAACGAAGCCCAACCAAGATGCTAAGTGGGAAATTATCGAAATAAATCAATAAAGCTGCAAATGAGGAAAATAAAACGATGATGAAGGGAATGGGATCCGGAGATAAATAAGTCCCAGGAGTGTCAGAAAGAACTGCTTCAGTATAAGAGATGTAAATAAATGAAATGTGCAGAATTGTTTCTTGATTAAAGATTGGCGAAATCTAACTAAATCATTCCCAATGACGATATTGAGACTTTTTTGTCTCAATACTCAATTTAAAAAGTAATTATAATTGTCAATACAAGACAAAAGAGATTCGTTGCATTAACCCACTAAATGATTCAATTGGCGGAGCTTGGGAGCTGAGACTCGACCTTGCAAGGGTATCTAGGTAGGAACATATCATTGCTTCTTCTTCTGCATGATCTCTCTCTGTCCTTCATTACAGCTGCCACAGTCACACAAGTCTACACGGACTGTCCATTAGCCTGGAGCCCAAAAAAACTGTCTGTGACCTCAGCAGAGCGGCCATTAATATCCTGCAGACAGATTTCTGCTCTCGTGTCTCTGTTAGAGAGCAGACACTGCCATGTTTTTCTGCTGAGAAGCAAAGGGTTAAGTTAGGAGTGGTGTTCGTGCTTGCTCCTCTAATCCCTGGAATCTAAGAGGCGTCGAGGGCATGAAGCCCGGAGGACATAGAGCCCTGAGGGCATGGAGCCCTAAGGGCATGGTGCCCTTGAGAACCGAGAGTCCTAGTGACCAGATAGGGGACGACGACCGAAACGTCGTCGTCCCTTCACCTTCTAGTGTGTGGTCTGGTCAACCAGATAGGGGCTTGGAGCCCTTCGTTATCAAAACCAGGTGCCCTGAGGGACCTGAAACTCTTAGAACCCAAAGGACCTCAGGGATTAATCAGGAGTCTTGGGGTAAATATCGGACACCAGCAACCTGACCGTCCAGAGCCATTAATCTAAATTTTCAGCTAATCTGCCAGTTAATCCTCAGAAGCGGACAGGTACCGATGATCATATTTTTAAATATACGAATACTTCTTATACCCAACAACCCATTCCATTCTAATCTTCTCTCCCTCTCTCTCCCTCCTTTCCCTCCGTCATTCCTACATCCTTCCCCTCCTCTCTCCCTCCGTCACAGTGAAACAGAGGCAAGTTTACACAAGCAGGAGAGTTCAAAAGTGACTGTTTGTCTTATAACTTGGCAATCGCGGAAATTTACATTTTCCCTAAAAGCTGATGCTTTGATAACTTTTCAATTACTTTTCACAAAGGAAAGTAGGGGCACAAAGAGAGCTGTCACTCATACAACAGCCTTTGATAAATGGCATTTTATGGCCAAGCAATGGATTTGTTGCCTTTAATGGAGCGTATTAGTTACTATTTTCTCTCTAAACTGTTCTCGTGAAACAAGTAGATGAGAAAGGTGCATGAAAGAGGTAGATTAGAAAGGAGGATGGAAGAAGTAAATGAAAAAGATCGATGGAAGAGGAAGATGAGAAAGATGAATGAAAGAGGTATATGAGAAAAGTGGATGGATAAGGTAGATAAGAAAGGTTAATGGAAGTGGCAGATTAGAAAGATTAAGTGCACCATAGTCGCTAATTTACTGTAATGTATTTTGAATAAGTGGTTCAAATTTAAGTCTGAACGGGGGAAATGTGGACCTATTCTCAACAGATATCCATTCTATCTGTTTGTTATCTAGCACTTTGTGTGCAAGTGGCGTTCTTAGATATGCTTATGTAACCATTTGTCAACCATTGTACCGTGTTCTAATGAACATTTTGTAAATACATATCATTATTATTATATTGTTATTCAGGCCGTCCTCCTATTTACATATTACTTACAGTAATGATGTGGATCATCGTACGTATATATATTGACGTAATAGTGGAAGCTTCCATGTTAGTAAGGGCCTCTACCCTTACCAACACGGAGGCATCCGGTCTTACCAACACTGAGGCATCCGACCTTACCAACACGGAGGCATCCGGCCTTACCAACACGGAGGCATCCGGCCTTACCATCACGGAGGCATTCGGCCTTACCAACACTGAGGCATCCGGCCTTACCAACACGGAGGCATCCGACCTTACCAACACGGAGGCATCCGGCCTCTTATTAATACTGCAACACTCACCTTAACAATATCATATAAATTATAAAGATGACTTATATGTAGAAAAGTTAACATTAGGGAATAATTCCTCTTGTATGTTTGTGAATGTTTCTATACCATTAACAATTATTGTCAAGAAGACACCCTTTATATCCTGCTGCTCGAAACATCTTAAAAGAAACGTCTTCCCACGATATTCCTATCGTGGGAAGACCATCAGGTTCAGTGTCTTGAACTGTCTTTAGTTATCTTGGAAAAGGTGGATATCTTCTTTCAGTGGAAGAAGCCATAAGATGATGGAATGAAGTGTCAGGAGCAGCCATAACTCGTTTCAGTAGTCAGTTATAGGCCTGAGGATTTCCAGACAATGTCTTCTTTCATAAACATCTCTCAGGCGACAACTGGTGCTAGATACGATGGGTAGGGGGAAGGAGAGTGGTATGGAACACGAGAATATGTGCTTCCAGTATACCCAATTGGTGGTCCAAGGGTATACAGTATACCTAAACGCAGGCCCCCTGGAGTTTCAGTTTTCACAGCATCAGATTGTTGGACATACAGTATACATAATTGGAGGCTCGTGTAATACACTCATACTGAGAGCCCCTCACTCACTGTTTATCACTGCTCTCCCTCGCACATACTCTGTGTATACTGAAACACACGTCTGAGTCTGTATGTTTATTTAGTTTATTAGTTATGTAACGAAAACCTGCAACAGGATTTGCAATTAGTTTTGGTGTGACTGTTTTTTTACCAAGGAACCAGAGGATGATTTGTTGAGTTGCCTGGTGGAAGGTAAGGTAATTATGAAGAGCCAGTATAACTAAGTATAACACCTGGCCAGTATAACTATATGGCACTTAGATAATTATTTTGGGGCAATGAGGTGACTTGAACCGGCGTCCTGAAGATGCCCAGACACCTGCCTTAACCCACTTAGCCTCGATTGGACAAAAGCTATTAACCCGAAATCCTACTGAATTCTTATTGATATATCACGCTATTGTGGTTTTCTTGAGGTATGAAGGAAGGGGGGGGGGCTGTGGGTGTGGAACACCACTACCTGCAGGCCAGAGTGTAAGCGGGCTTATCGTAAAGTCCTGATTGGGCACCAGTTCGGACCTCCAGAACATTCTGAACGATATTAATGTTGACGCAAATAAAAATGTGTCGTTCGTTTTCTCGTTAATTCCAATTTTCTCGCTAAAATGCCATCAGAGCTTGTCGAAACACATTATTGGTTCAGTCTCTATCTTCGTCGGTCTAGTACGGAGGCCCTCACCTTGGTATAGTGACTGGTCACTCGTCGGTCTCCGGACAGAATCCTCACGTCGGTCTGAGGACAACCCACACGCTCGGTCTGGGGACAGAGCCTTTACATCCGTCTGGGGACTACTCACCCGTCAGTCTGGAGACAGGGCCTTCATGTCAGCATGAGGATAGGACCCCTCATGTCACGTCAGTCTGGAGACAAAATCCTCACGTCCGTCTGCAGAGGGACAGAGCTTTCACTGCGGTCTAGGGACAGATATTTAGAATTATCTAAATTGTTATATATTTATATAAATATATAAAAGAGGTTCCAAGACAGAGCCTTGGGGCACTCCACATACTGCAGTTCCCAACTTGGTTTAAACTCCAAGTTGGTCTGAACGATCTCATGCTACTTAGAAAAACAATGTCGATACTATGTGCCTCTGACATTGAATGTCTCTCTCTCGTGCGGCACAGTATCAAAGGACGTGCTATGTGTTAAGCTATGAAATGCCACACTCCTTCCCGGTATCAACTCCCTGAAATGCACTGGAAAGGAACGAGAGGAAATTTGTAAAAGCCGCGCGGCCCTCAGTAACATTATGTTGTCCGCACAGTAGTGGCCCCTATGTGCCGTCGTTATCAGCCCCCCTGATAACATGCGCACATGCGACTGTAGTCACACACACATGTGACTGATAACAAGCGCACATGGAACTCTAATGGCCTCCAGCTGTGTGCCGTCAAGATCGTGCCTGAAGCCACGAATTCCGTGCTTCAAAGTCATCTTCCCAGGACGTATCTTCCTAGATAAATCTCGCACGTAAGCTGATGATCCGTCACTGATGAGACACATCCTGTCAAGTGGAGAAGGCAGGAGGATGAGTTCCTGATGCAGGTATCCGCAAGGGACCCAAATGTCTAATCATTTTGCTGTCAGTTATCGGTAAAAAAAAATAATGAGTATGAGCTGGAAATGGGTTCCTCGTATTATGAGGTTAATTGTCTATCTTGTTTCATCTCTTATCTTGCTGCTCTGAATCGATGTCTCTCATCACTCGCACCTCTCTTATCACCCTCTCTTAATCTTTCCTCATTCTCTGATCCATCTTCATTCTCTCTCTCGCTCCTGTCATCCTGTCAGGATTTTCTTCGTGGTTGGAAATATTCGATGTCGGGTTTTAAGGTGGATGGGGCTCTCAGGGGAAGACTTGGTTGATAAGGTTAGGTTATATTATCTTGTGAAACATGTGAGGGGTGTGGAGAGGCTGTGTGTGTTGGTGTTGCTGTGTTGTGGTGTAGGTGTGGAGTGTTGTGCAGTGTTGTGGTGCAGGTGTGGAGTGTTGTGCTGTGTTGTGGTGCAGGTGTGGAGTGTAGTGCAGTGTTGTGGTGCAGGTGTGGAGTGTAGTGCAGTGTTGTGGTGTAGGTGTGGAGTGTAGTGCAGTGTTGTGGTGCAGGTGTGGAGTGTTGTGGTGTCTAATTGTGAAGTGATGCAAGAGTTATGTAAGGGAGTTGCTGAGGAAGTTTTGTGTTTGTGTGTGTGTACTCGCGTAGTTGTACTCACCTAATTGTGCCTCGGGGGGGGGAGGTTGAGCTTGCGGGGGGGGGGTGAGTTCTTTGGTCCCGCCTCTCAACTGCCAATCTACTGATGTACAGGTTCCTGAGCTTATTACACTCTATCTTATCTATACTTGAAACTGTGTATGGAGTCAGCCTCCACTACATCACCTCCTAATGCATTCCATTTATTAACTACTCTGGCACAATATATATGTGTATTTACAATTTATTTGTATTTACTACTTGTATCTGCAGAATCGAGCTAGTAGCTCCTGGACCCCGCCTTTCTAGCCAATTTATTTTTCCTCTATTATATCTACTACATATATTTCTCTCTAACCCACACACACACACACACACACACACACACACACACACACACACACACACACACACACACATTCCCAAAAAGCAGCCCGTAGCAGCTGTCTAACTTCCAGGTACCTCTTTACTGATAGGTTAACAGGGGGCATCATGTTTAAAGAAACTCTGCCCATTTGTTTCTGTCTCTTCCGGGGATCAGACCCAGGTACTTAGGACTACGACTCCAGAGCGCTGTCCACTCAGCCACGAGGGCCCCGTGTGTGTGTGTGTGTGTGTGTGTGTGTGTGTGTGTGTGTGTGTGTGTGTGTGTGTGTGTGTGTGTACTCACCTAGTTGTGCTTGCGAGGGTTGAGCTCTGGCTCTTTGGTCCCGCCTCTCAACACACAACGTGTGTGTGTGTGTGTGTGTGTGTGTGTGTGTGTGTGTGTGTGTGTGTGTGTGTGTGTGTGTGTGTGTGGTGTGTGTGTGTGTGTGTGTGTGTGTACTCGCCTAGTTGTATTTCTGTTCCATCTTTTTCTATTTCATCCATAACCCTTAAGAGGTTTTGTTATTGTTCGGATCATATCGCTTCTGTTTCTCTTTGCTTCACGCATCTTTAAACTTCGTTCACTCGGTGTTTTCCCCAGTGCTATATAGTCGTAAAGTCTTGGCGCTTTCCCCTGATAATCCCCCACCCCCTCCCTGTAGCTTAGTCCCCTCCACTCCGGGATTAACATTGTAGCAAACTGTGCTGTATCAATTTGTGTTTGTGGTTGCCTAGGAGGCGGTGGGGTACCACGCCGGTGCTGCAGTCTATGGTACTGTTGGCTTTATGATATATATACAAAGTGTTTTTTGTGCATTGTAATAACCCTTAATATAATTAATAACATCAGCTTCAGTATTATGGAAGTATTTTCTAATCCTGTTGAGGTGTGTGTGTGTGTGTGTATTAGAGAGAAATACGTAGTAGATATGATAGAAGAAAAACCAGTTTGAGAGTCAGTACATTAGTCAACCGATGGATAGAAAGGCGGAGTCCAAGAGCTAAGAGCTCAAGCCTACAGGCACCAAATAGTACACACACACACACACACACACACACACCACACACACACACACACACACACACACACACACACACACACACACACACACACACAACACACACACACACACAACACACCACACCCACACACACACACACACCACACACACACACAAGCTGCAGGAATGGTCGAACAAATGGCTGTTAGAGTTTTGGATACTTAAGGAAGGAGCAGAAGAACTGTGCCTACCACTCTCCATAGTGTATAACAAATCTCTGGCAACAGGGGAACTGCCAAAATTTGGAAAGCAGCTAATGTAGTCCGATATACAAGAAAGGGATAGACAGGAGGACTGAATTACGGCCAGTGTCCCTAACCTGCATACCATGCAAGCTGATGGAGAAGATTGTGCGAAGAAAGCTAGTGGAACACCTTGAGCGAAAGATCTTTGTAACACAGCATCAACATGGGTTCAGGGATTGCAGGTCCTGCCTCACAGGGTTACTTGAATTCTACGACCAGGCAAAAAAATAAGGCAAGAAAGAGAAGGGTGGGCAGACTGCATATTTTTGGATTGTCAGAAAGCCTTTGATACAGTGCCACCCAAGAGGCTAGTGAAAAAGCTGGAGATGCAGGCTGGAGTGAAAGGGAAGGTACTCCGTTGG
Source organism: Procambarus virginalis (assembly GCA_020271785.1). Taxonomy (NCBI): domain Eukaryota; kingdom Metazoa; phylum Arthropoda; class Malacostraca; order Decapoda; family Cambaridae; genus Procambarus; species Procambarus virginalis. The sequence goes on from WNGS01136463.1 coordinate 119,479, forward strand.
ATACAGGAGTACCTAAGTACAGGAGACAAAGAGTCAGTGTGAGGGGTGAGGTCTCAGATTGGCGAGACGTTACGAGTGGAGTCCCGCAGGGGTCAGTCCTTGGACCTATACTGTTTCTGATATATGTAAATGATCTCCCAGAGGGTATAGAATCGTTTCTCTCAATGTTTGCCGATGATGCAAAAATTATGAGAGGATTGAAACTGAGGGACGATAGTAGGAGGCTACAAGACACCTAGACAGACTGAGTGAATGGTCAACAATGGCTGTTGAAGTTCAACCCGAGTAAATGCAAAGTAATGAAACTAGGCAGTGGAAACAGGAGTCAGACACAGGATACAGAAAAGGAGATGAAGTACTTAATGAAACGGACAGAGAGAAAGATCTAGGAGTTTATATCACACCAAACCTGTCTCCTGAAGCCCACAAACAGAATACATCTGCGGCATATGCGAGGCTGGCTAACATCAGAACAGCGTTCAGGACCTGTGTAAGGAATCATTCAGAATCTTGTACACCACATATGTAAGACCAATCCTGGAGTATGCAGCCCCGCATGGAGCCCGTACCTTGTCAAGCACAAGACGAAGCTGAAAAAAAAAATCCAAAGGTATGCCACTAGACTAGTCCCAGAACTAAGAGGCATGAGTTACGAGGAAAGGCTGCGGGAAATGCACCTTACGACACTGGAAGACAGAGAGTAAGGGGAGATATGATCACAACCTACAAAATCCTCAAGGAATTGACCGGGTAGACAAGGACAAACTATTCAATACTGGGGGGGACGCGAACAAGGGGACACAGGTGGAACTGAGTACCACATGAGCCACAGAGACGTTAGAAGGAACTTTTTCAGTGTCAGAGTAGTTA
>WNGS01136465.1:0-10901 GCA_020271785.1 Procambarus virginalis
CCATATGAAGCCACGAACTCGAGGACTGGTTTGATAATCAAGGTATACAGAAGAGCACAGTTACCTTCACCCTCAGGAGTGAAAGACAAGGAGAAAGAACCCAGAAGAAAGGTCCACCAATACGATAAAGAGAGCGTGTTACACCCTAAGCTCCTTCTATCTTAGTGACTGCCGAGCCTTTAACAGACACGAGCTGCCATCACCCGCAACAGACACCAGCTGAAAGTCGACATTTAGGCGTCTTAAAACAACGGCCGGTGCTGGCGTGTCCCTCAGAAGGTCGCTCTGAATGTCACAAAAGGTCACAACACACTCACCCTCCCGTCCCGCCTGCAGGTATAAGCTCACCCTCAGGTCTCTCACAGCCAGCCAGTAAACCTACATTGTTTACCTTACTTGACTCGCTAGTCAAAGCATGTGCTCTTAAAAGAGGCCAGTTGATTACCCTCTGGGACTGCCTTGAGGATATACCAGGAACTGCAACAATATTTTAGTAGATCGTCACAGAGCTCACACACTGCTGGGATAAGCATTCAGGGTTTCATGACACTGTGAAAAGTGTGAAAAGTTATACTTACGCGCCAAGGTGCCCAAGGCCCAGCGTACAGCTGGGTGATAGCGTCCCAATCCTCCCGTAAAACTATTACAAATTCACTATGTGATCACAGTATAAAACATAATTAATAATATAATTTCAAATGGAGTGAAACCGACAGCCCCAGACCAAAGATTGGAATTCATTATTTATTACAAAACAAAAAGGACTTGATTTAAGACTTAAGACAGCCCCATAAACAATACAACTCTCTCGAAAAGCAAACGTTATATCCCAATTTACATGTCACCTTCGACCTTCTTATATTGGTATGACCATCACAAAGCTTTCAGAAGACCGACTTGCCATCTACAAGCTGCTGCCCCCTAGACACTACATGCAAAGTGCACATAACACAACACTCACTAGGAACATGCTAGTAGATAATACAACAATCCTGGTATCCACCACTGACCAAAGACTACAAATCCTGGAAGTGCAAATACAGAACCTTTATGACTACCGGAATGGATTGTGGAGCCAGTACTTGTGGAATGGATGCTGAAACCAGCAGACAACCCAAGCGACAGAGAGAGGTATAGATGACAGAGCTGGAGAGATCAACCTCGACGTCCAGAAGACCTCCTGAACCTCCTGAGGAGAGTATATGTTCAGCGAGGTGTTTGTCGCACACGACAACTCCTAACTGGTGCAAATGGTAATATCTTTCCAGCAAATCAATCTTGGGCCTGAAGGTAATATTTGCCGCGAGTCACAACTGCAATTTCGGAAACGAATGAAGATTTGCTGATATTTATGAGTAATCAATACGGCCTCTAAACCTCGCCTGTCGACCTCTTTTCGGCAATTTTTTTGTCTTGACAACAAAGGCAGACTGCACAGTACTGACTGCCAGACTCCAGCTGTGTCAATCGATCTTAAGAGTATTGTAGTGCTTAAGTGACAGGACTCCAATAGCCAACACTCAAACTGGGAACACTAACAAAAGTCTCACAAGTGAGTGAGTGAGTGAGTAAGCGAAAGAGCGAGTAAGCGAAAGAGCGAGCAAGACAGCCAGCCAGCCAAATACTCAACAACCCAACTCCTCGAAACGTAGAAGACTGGATGTACAAGAATCGCACTTCAGTCGTCACTGTTTACCAACATTAGCGCTGTACCTGCTCCAACCACGTGAAGATTAATCATCCGTGCCAAACGCAGCAGAAATACTTGGAAGATTGGACCAGCCTTTCCGGTGAATTCTTAGTAACCGCAAACACCTGGTGAGCTGCAGTTGTTTGCATGTCGTCGCCATCTGCGTCAAACAACCCAGAACTAAGGACAGCTGCTGATTAGAGCAACTGTGTCAAGGCAGTTGGACAGCTCGCACCACTTCAAGCGCTGAATGTTCCACTACCCATGGCAACTTGCTTCACATCTGCCGAGAGCATTCACCTGTTGCTGCCTACCCCCACATAACGTTCCTGCCTACCGCAACAATGGGTCTGCGTGTGTGCATACTTGTGAAACTAAGCATTAACACCTGTTTGGACTCTTGTCCGCATAGTTTACAATGGATCTCGTGTGAAAATAATTCCCTCTGGCCATAGATTACCACTTTAACTACTACCAGTAAAGGAGTATTACAGAGATCTTGTGGACGAAATTTGCTTGTACCCTGTGATCAAACGGCTTGTATTTTCCCAACATCACCCTAATAGGTGACGCCAGGATTACTCGTAGGGTTGCCGTCGCCCACACTTGCTGTAGTACAAACGTGACAAATAGTTATTTGTTGTAGCTACACTGTTAAACCAGACATTCCACTAACTCTGCTTACCTTCGTCTTGACACTTTCGCAGAGTACTGCCAAACCCTCTGTTTCTCTATAGGTACATTGTTATCAAATAATGTTTAGAGGTTGCTGTTGAGGCCAGTTCACTCTATACCCAATGTCCTATATACTCTATACTACTTGTCCTGTGAGTAGTAATTCAGATTAATCACCGAGGGTACAGACGGTCTTAACCAGACCCCGTGCATGTTCTTTGACTACTTTTTAACATTTCTGTGAACACCTTACATTTAAATATAATGAAAGCGAGTAACAGAACATTTCCGACACTGTAACTATGTTTGACAATGTAATATTCCATATTAAAGGCAAGTTATTTTGGTAATACTTTTTATTTTCAACACTGAGTGTACGGGGTAGCAGAAGTAGTGTTGTTAAGGCCCCACAACTTACGACGTGTCGCAGTAACGCGGCTAAGACAAACCCACAAAATCTGAAAGTGAAGATACGACTACGCTTCGGTCCTTCCTAGACCATTATCATGTGGTGTAATGACATGATAATGGTCCAGCACGGACCAAAATGTAGTCATTTCCTTTCTTGTTTATCGGTTAGGCGTCTGACTCCACTTATTCTATCACACACAGTTTCCGTTATCTACCAAAGTCAAATTCGGAAATTCGGATATATTTGAAAGAATGTCCCATTAGATTGTGTTTTAAACCTTCAATATTTTTTGCAAGCCTAAACATGATAAACACCTCTAAGAATCACACAGGGCTGTTTTTTTTTTGCTCCAGCGGTGTTTGATAGCTTTTATAGGAAGAAGAAACTGACCCAGGTTACAGCCTATCTGAGGACTTGACACTTCAGCGATTGCTGTAGAGTGTCGCAGTTTTGTGTTCGCTTACACTTATAAACATTGTAAAGGATGGATTCACATATAAATCAGCTCAACGTAGAGTTGACATTGAAAAACAAAAAACTTCACAGAGTGGAGGCCTTGAAGATGTGCCTAGAACGTGGAGGGCAGGGAGTGGAGGACAGGGAGTGGGAGACAGGGAGTGGGAGGCAGGGAGTGGAGGACAGAGAGTGGGAGGCAGGAAGTGCCCGGGACAGAGTGAAACAATGATGAACGATGCCACTTACGTGAATGTTGTTTGACGAAGAGTTCTGCGACATCTCTGGACCTACAAAATATCACCACATCCAGATCTTTCCACACCAAAGGTAAACCGTAAACCTTATCTAAACCGGAACTTGACCTTCTCCAAGCCGGTATCAAGGTTATCTAGGGCAGTAGTCGACGTTATCCAAGCCAGCAGTCGACGTTATCTGGGGCAGTGGTCGACGTTATGTAGGGAAGTAGTGGAAGTTATCCAGGGAAATAGTCGACGTTATCTGGGGCAGTAATCAACGGACTGTCGCTGTGTATTGCTACTTTTCTTCTAACGTGAGAGAGTAGCGCAGCAACACTCCACCAACAGTATCATATTTTGCTACGACTCTTTACAAAAGTTAAACATATTTATCGTTGTAGGTATACTTTGTATGCATACACGTGTCACTGCGAGTATACATGGCTTGTATACACGTCCCTGCGAGTACACACGGTTTGCAAACGCATGTTAATGTGAGTACACATTGTTTGCATACGCATATCTGTGTAGGTATAAACGATATTTTGCTATCTCAGTAGCTCTGGCGAACTGTATATTTATTTATCATTGTTTACGAATTATCAACATAACACCAGCCAAGAGTTGTAAACAAAACTCCTCCACTGCTGAGACAGGAGAACTGTAAACTAAGTTCTACAGCCGAGACAGGAGAACTGTAAACAAAGCTCTTCAGCTGAGACAGGAGCACTGTAAACAAAGCTCCTCCACAGCTGAGACAGGAGAGTTGCAATCCAAGCTGTGGACAGGTGTGGTGGTGCGAGCCGGACGCGAGCGACAGTAGAGAGAGGTTGACAGTGACTGGCCCAGGTTCAGGTGGCAGAGTGAGGCGGCTGGTAATGCTCGGGAAAGAGGCGCCTGGAAGAGTAGCAGGTGAGCCAGTAGCACTACTTGCATTTGTTCCTGACGCACCAGATCTATAGTAGCAGTCGCTTATGTTCACATGACAGTGGCCGGCCGTTCGTGAGTGTGCTGGACCAGCGGGCCGGTCGATTGTTATCCAGGTATTTCTGTAGACGTATAGTGGGTCACGCAACGTGAGGAACGACCCGGATTAAAAAATTGACCAAAATCTCCTCTTTACAAATAATAAGTATTACACACAAAACTCGGCTGATTGTTGGAACTTTTTTTCACTTGCTATATTTGAACACTCTCTCCTCAAAATATTGGCTAAATGTAGGTTAGTCCACTTTTACACTATGTCTAACAAGCAATCAGTCCTCAGGTTGTGTTCATTTCCTCCAGCGGCCGACCCCAAAGATACATTCATCAATTACACACACAAATCACAATAGCATGATGCATCAAAAGAACAGATCCACAAGGGCCTTGACGAGGGTCAAGGATTTGTTCTTGCCCTTGATGGGGTGGTTCCTCTCCGGTCCCGACCACGGCGGTTTCCGGGTTTGGAGTCCCTGGTTGATACCTGGTTGATAGGGTTCTGGGAGTTCTTCTACTCCCCAAGCCCGGCCCGAGGCCAGACTTGACTTGTGAGAGTTTGGTCCACCAGACTGTTGCTTGGAGCGGCCCGCAGGCCCACATACCCACCACAGCCCGGTTGGTCCGGCACTCCTTGAAGGAAACAATCTAGTTTCCTCTTGAAGATGTCCACGGTTGTTCCTGTAATATTTCTGATGCTCGCTGCTAGGACGTTGAACAACCGTGGACCTCTGATGTTCATGCAGTGTTCTCTGATTGTGCCCATGGCACCTCTGCTCTTCACTGGTTCTATTCTGCATTTTCTTCCATGTCGTTCACTCCAGTACGTTGTTATTTTACTGTGCAGATTTGGGACCTGTCCCTCCAGTATTTGTGCCTCCCTCGCTGTGCTTTCTTTTATCAACTTCGAGGTAAACTCCAGAACTGGAGTCCCTAGGGCAGTTCGTTTTTGCCGTCAACTTCGTTCTGACAGTTCCTGCGACGGCGCTGGAACCAAGCTTATTGGCATTTGCCTTTCCATTGGAGACTTTTGGCGCCGTGGAGGGGGAGACCTGCTGCCTGGGCGACAGCTTCTCCTCCATAACAACCTGTAGCAAGTAAACATTATACTCGCTCCAATCTCTCATGACCTTAATGACAAACTCATTAGCACTAATTATGACTACTCAAATCCTTTCCTTAATTACAGGTAACATTCTTTCCATCCTATTGGAGGAAGCTGAGGTGTAGTCACCAAATATAAGCAAGCGAGAAGCGAATTGGTCACGAATATCTCAAAGGACAGCTACAATTATTAGTAAGATAATTATTTCTTCTGATCCAATCCCAGTACGGCAGGCCTTGGTGGTTGGACTAGGGCAAAACAATGGAAACTCTTGGGCTGCAAGAGCAGGAAAAGTCCTAAACAGACTACAGTTAAAAAGTATGATTCTCGATAGAGAGGGTGATCATCCACAACCAAATTACACTCCTGCTGCACCGTGGGAAGAGCCTACTTTCAAAATAGTAATAGGCAGCCTTTTCATTGGGAGACTTTCTATGATCCGACAATCCTAAGGCGCATAATAGAAGAGCAAATGTATAGCATAGCAGTAGCAGGAGCCACCCACATTTTCACAGACGGATCGGTGGACACAGAATATGAAAGTGCTGGCGCTGCTCTTTGCACGGCCAGCGTACAGGCATATTGGAGACTGGGAGGACTAGTATCATCAACCCAAACTGAGCTGTTTGCCATACAACAGGCATTCGCATATGTGATTGCACAAAACACCCAAAATGCCATCATACACACAGACTCAAAAGCTGCACTTCAAATACTAGGACAAAACAGTGGAAAGATAACGTGGAGATAATTACCACCATTTTGTATCTTGGAGCAGTCGCTAAAGGCAAAGGACTCAACATAACCTTGAACTGGATCCCATCCCATATTGGAATCCCATTAAATGAGAAAGCTGATGAAATTGCTAAACTGGCAACTCGTCATCCAGTGATAGATAAAACAATTCAACCCAGCCTAGAGAACATTAAAAACATCATCACCAAAAAACTCTCACACCTCAACAAAGCCTACCTACACCAGAGAATAGCTGAAGGCTCGCCCTCTGCAACATGGTATCTTCAGGCAACTAAATTAGAAAGATTAAATATCCCAAAAGGAATCCACAGGGAAATAGCAGTTAGGTTATATAGACTACGTCTAGGTTACAGATGCAACTGGGAGATTGGTGAACCCCGACAGAGAGAGTGCATCTTCTGCCAAACTGTCACAGAAAAGCCATTACTTCACTATCTTCTAGAATGTGAAGCAACCAACGACCTTAGAAGAGCTTTAAGAGTTCCTGAATCTTGCTGTGGCCACCCTGAAGCCATCAACAGAGCCACTCTCCTGGTCAACAAAGGTGTCCAGCAGCTGGACGCCCTCATAAAGACTGTGAAGCAGTATCCTCCCCCGCGATAACAGCTCGATGATTAAATGCAATGTCATAATAATGAAAAGAATTACGGAAAAAAGAAAAAAAAAAATTGTACCACTTAAGGGCTATTCATGCCCGTGCCACCTCTTGGGTGGCTTAATCCTTATCAATCAGGAGTAACCACCATTTGGTCACCATTTGGTCCGGGAGACATCTCCCGTCACGCAGGGTGCCGTCGCACCTCCACAGATCTCCAGTATCATCACTCGATACTGTTAATGGCTCATAAGGGCCACCACTTACGGGCTATTCATGCCCGTGCCACCTCTTGGGTGGCTTAATCTTTATCAATCAATCAATCGAATTGGTCACCATTTGGTCCGGGAGACATCTCCCGTCACGCAGGGTGCAGTCGCACCTCCACAGATCTCCAGTATCATTTCTTGATACTGGTAATGGCTCAAAAGGGCCACCACTTACGGGCTATTCATGCCCGTGCCACCTCTTGGGTGGCTTAATCTTTATCAATCAATCATCAATCGAATAGCCACACACAGGAGACATCTCCCGTCACGCAGGGTGCAGTGGCACCTCCACTAATCTCCAGTATCAGCTCTTGATACTGGTTACGGGCTATTCATGCCCGTGCCACCTCTTGGGTGGCTTAATCTTTATCAATCAATCATCTTGATACTGGTAATGGCTCAAAAGGGCCACCACTTACGGGCTATTCATGCCCGTGCCACCTTTTGGGTGACTTCATCAATTAATCAATCGAATAGCCACAAGTTAAAGCCCCGCTCCTGGGCCAGGTAAGTCCACTACAGGCTCACCATAGCCTGTGCTACTTGGAACTTTTTGGTTCCCAGTAGCTGAATCTTAAACAACATCAACAACGAATAGCCAACAGTACAATTTCCAGTAATTCAGTTAACTTCAGGAGAGACACTTCGGATTTACCACACACCTTTAACCTCAAGAATGTAACACTCGGTGTAAGCAGTTCTAATCGACCCTAAGATGCTCCAGCTTCGACACAGAGCAGACAGCAGACTATGACTGCATCGAGCTACAGTTCTCTCATTCCCCATCGAGTTTAGACACTAATGATTCCGCATAGAGCTCCACGACTCCGGCCTCACTCAGCTCTCTGCTCTGCTCCAAGCTCCGTCTTAATGTCTACGACAACACCAATAACAGACTGCTGTAATCAAGACTCAATAAATGTGAAACCCACTAAACACTGTGTATCTAATCTGTCCAACAACATAACATAATCGTATGTTACAAACCTACCCTGGCTTTGCGCCCTGGAGAGGCCACTCCAGACTGGCAACCAAAGTGCAACTCCATAGTCTCATATGACTGATGGATGCCTACCATATATTAGCATATTGCACAAATTTATGCATAGGTTAGGTTAGGTATTTAGATTCTGTTAGCCATAATTTGTATTTGAAGTACTATACATGGGTGAGCAGTTACAGATTTGTTATTTATATGCAATGTTAGGGTACCCAGCTATACCTGAGTGTACCAAGTTTATTATATCAGTAATATACTTGCTCCATGCTCTCATTAGCACATGTGCAGAGAATGAGAGGGGTCTGTTAATTCTACTTAGTCCACTAATTACAGTTAATACTTCTTCCCAAACCTGCTAGAGGATGGTCAGTTGAGGTATAGGACTGGTAATATAAGCAGTCGATAGCAAATCATCGAGACCACCAGCGCTCCTGAAATAGCTACAACCACCAATCAACGACACCTAAGCCTACCTAAGGCTGCAAGGCGAAAGACAAAAACGCCCACTACGGAGGTTACGGACTCCTCAGACGAGGAAATCATAGCAGGAGCTCTACCGCCACATCACAAATACGACACCTACACCGTTCAAGACTTCCTCATGGAGGCCACGTCACCAAACTCCAACGACAGCACTGCTCAGCCAAAGTCGCAGGCAAAGAAAAAACGAAAACCTAGAGGTCTACATTAATCCCACCAGCTCCATAACTGATATAGCCAGCCCAACAGGCTGAAAACCATCATGAAGACCCCCATCCATCGCCAGATCTCTAGTATCAGCCACTGATACAGATAATAGGCTCCAAAGAGCCTCCACATACGGGCTCACCATAGCCCGTGCTACTGGAACTTATTGTTCTGAGTAGCTGAATCTAAACCAACAACAACAAATCATTGAGTTAGTTTTACAGGCTATTCATGCCCATGCCACCTCTTGGGTGGCTTAATCTTCAACAATCAATCATCAGTCTAATTCCTAGAATTGTTCAGTACAGATACAAGAGAGATATCGCACAGCTTTAACACCATTAATATTCAGTGTGCACTTGACTCACCAACTCGCTGTCACACCATCGATATTCAACATGCACTCGACTTTCCGTCACCCCATCGACATTCAGCATGCACTCTACTCACTGACTTGCCATCACACCATGCTCGCCAAGCTTCACCTGCAAGCTTCTGTAGACTACATTAGTCCAAATATATATTTTTATTACTATCTCTGTTTATTGTCACCACCATTGATGTAACAATAAAACATTACAAGGGTCACTTCTCCCCTTCTCCTTTCTCTCAGAAAATATCATTATGAAGCACTGAAATACTATGGGAATCGCACCAAATATTTCACACTTAACTAAATGAAAATCACATGGGCGTGTCTATAAGTTCTAGTATTTCTTGAAGTATTTAACGTATGCCGACCCTGACCAACCTATGTCCGTCCCGTACCTCAGACCCTTCCCCCCTGCAATGGTGAGGCTAGCCCGAAGAGTCTTAGCCTCCACCTTGGACTAACACTCATATACAGATTAAAATTTCAAGCCAATGCACCAAGTCTTTCAAGATATTGCGCAAGGGTTGCCTAGTGCACGTGCATTAAAATAATGTATTTCATGCTTAGGTAACCAAACATATTAGGTACTGACAAAAAGAGAAAAGTCTTTAAAATAATGAAAATCTTTTATTTGAATTTTTGTTTGTCAAAAATTAATTACATTTCATATAATTATATAGTCTATACAAACCTATAAAAGACATTTTAATATTAATTACTTTTATATAATATTGCATTGATGTGCATATCCATCCCTCTGCCAGTATACTTATATAATAGTGACAAACACTCTTGTATTGTATAATAAATTATGTCTTGGGAACAGACCTCTATCACTTCAAGAATGACCGTAGTATGCTCATATGATTTGTATAATACAGAGAACACTTTCATCCAATGTGTTACTGGGCTTATCATCTAAACATATATTCTCTGTATCTCCTGTGTTGCACCATTATTTCTTGTTGTAGGTGTAGAATCCTTCACCAGTCTTCACCCCTAGTTTACCCTCTTTCACTAATTTATCCATTACAGGAGATGGTTTGAAGAGGGGTCATCTGGGAACTCCTTGTGCCAACCTGGGGAAACGAAGCTGTTGATGGATGACTAATGTAATGAAACAAAAAATATATATGGTAGTTCAGTCATATGAGAGGAATACCCAAGCTGGTATATCTAGCTATAAAAATATAAGTTCCACTAACACAGAGCAAAATTTGGACTACTTCTCACAAGCTGCAACAACTTTGGTCTCATCACCAGCACCAAAAAGACTGAAGTTGTGTACCAACCCGCACCTGGAATACCCTACCCTTTCCCCACCTTTCTTGTCAAACATTACATGATTCCAGGCGCAACGCTCGCCTGGATTACTCCAACTTTCTCTATGCTAGAGATCTGGACGTCTACAGCAGACATGCCAACAGCTAAATCCCTTTTACTTGAGCTATCTCTGTAGACTCCTCCACATCAGGTGGCAGGACAAAATCCCAGACACGGAGGTCCTGGAAGGGGCCAGTATTCCCAGAGAGTCTACACCCTCCTACAGAAAAACTCTGGCCTGATGGGCAGGCCATGTTGTCAGAATGCCTGACAGCAGACTGCCTAAACAGCTGCTGTATGGAGAATTATGTCAGGGCATGTGTTCAGTTGGGGAGCAGAAGAA
>WNGS01136465.1:11901-25969 GCA_020271785.1 Procambarus virginalis
GGACCTCCGTGTCTGGGATTTTGTCCTGCACCTGATGTGGAGGAGTCTACAGAGATAGCTCAAGTAAAGGGATTTAGCTGTTTGGCATGTCTGCTGTAGACAGTCCAGATCTCTAGCATAGAGAAAGTTGGAGTAATCCAGGCGAGCGTTGCGCCTGGAATCATGTAATGTTTGACAAGAAAGGTGGGGAAAGGGTAGGGTATTCCAGGTGCGGGTTGGTACACAACTTCAGTCTTTTTGGTGCTGGTGATGAGACCAAAGTTGTTGCAGGCTTGTGAGAAGTAGTCCAAATTTTGCTCTGTGTTAGTGGAACTTATATTTTTATCACCTTATTTTTATAGCTAGATATACCAGCTTGGGTATTCCTCTCATATGACTGAACTACCATATATATTTTTTGTTTCATTACATTAGTCATCCATCAACAGCTTCGTTTCCCCAGGTTGGCACAAGGAGTTCCCAGATGACCCCCTCTTCAAACCATCTCCTGTAATGGATAAATTAGTGAAAGAGGGTAAACTAGGGGTGAAGACTGGTGAAGGATTCTACACCTACAACAAGAAATAATGGTGCAACACAGGAGATACAGAGAATATATTTTTAGATGATAAGCCCAGTAACACATTGGATGAAAGTGTTCTCTGTATTATACAAATCATATGAGCATACTACGGTCATTCTTGAAGTGATAGAGGTCTGTTCCCAAGACATAATTTATTATACAATACAAGAGTGTTTGTCACTATTATATAAGTATACTGGCAGAGGGATGGATATGCACATCAATGCAATATTATATAAAAGTAATTAATATTAAAATGTCTTTTATAGGTTTGTATAGACTATATAATTATATGAAATGTAATTAATTTTTGACAAACAAAAATTCAAATAAAAGATTTTCATTATTTTAAAGACTTTTCTCTTTTCATCAGTACCTAATATGTTTGGTTATCTAAGCATGAAATACATTATTTTAATGCACGTGCACTAGACAACCCTTGCGCAATATCTTGAAAGACTTGGTGCATTGGCTTGAAATTTTAATCTGTATATGAGTGTTAGTCCAAGGTTGGAGGCTAAGACTCTTCGGGCTAGCCTCACCATTGCAGGGGGGGAAGGGTCTGAGGTACGGGACGGACATAGGTTGGTCAGGGTCGGCATACGTTAAATACTTCAAGAAATACTAGAACTTATAGACACGCCCATGTGATTTTCATTTAGTTAAGTGTGAAATATTTGGTGCGATTCCCATAGTATTTCAGTGCTTCATAATGATACATTTTCTGAGAGAAAGGAGAAGGGGAGAAGTGACCCTTGTAATGTTTTATTGTTACATCAATGGTGGTGACAATAAACAGAGATAGTAATAAAAAATATATATTTGGACTAATGTAGTCTACAGAAGCTTGCAGGTGAAGCTTGGCGAGCAATGGTGTGATGGCGAGTCAGTGAGTAGAGTGCATGCTGAATGTCGATGGGGTGACGGAAAGTCGAGTGCATGTTGAATATCGATGGTGTGACAGCGAGTTGGTGAGTCAAGTGCACACTGAATATTAATGGTGTTAAAGCTGTGCGATATCTCTCTTGTATCTGTACTGAACAATTCTAGGAATTAGACTGATGATTGATTGTTGAAGATTAAGCCACCCAAGAGGTGGCATGGGCATGAATAGCCTGTAAAACTAACTCGATGATTTGTTGTTGTTGGTTTAGATTCAGCTACTCAGAACAATAAGTTCCAGTAGCACGGGCTATGGTGAGCCCGTATGTGGAGGCTCTTTGGAGCCTATTATCTGTATCAGTGGCTGATACTAGAGATCTGGCGATGGATGGGGGTCTTCATGATGGTTTTCAGCCTGTTGGGCTGGCTATATCAGTTATGGAGCTGGTGGGATTAATGTAGACCTCTAGGTTTTCCATTTTTTCTTTGCCTGCGACTTTGGCTGAGCAGTGCTGTCGTTGGAGTTTGGTGACGTGGCCTCCATGAGGAAGTCTTGAACGGTGTAGGTGTCGTATTTGTGATGTGGCGGTAGAGCTCCTGCTATGATTTCCTCGTCTGAGGAGTCCGTAACCTCCGTAGTGGGCGTTTTTGTCTTTCGCCTTGCAGCCTTAGGTAGGCTTAGGTGTCGTTGATTGGTGGTTGTAGCTATTTCAGGAGCGCTGGTGGTCTCGATTTGCTATCGACTGCTTATATTACCAGTCCTATACCTCAACTGACCATCCTCTAGCAGGTTTGGGAAGAAGTATTAACTGTAATTAGTGGACTAAGTAGAATTAACAGACCCCTCTCATTCTCTGCACATGTGCTAATGAGAGTATGGAGCAAGTATATTACTGATATAATAAACTTGGTACACTCAGGTATAGCTGGGTACCCCTAACATTGCATATAAATAACGAATCTGTAACTGCTCACCCATGTATAGTACTTCAAATACAAATTATGGCTAACAGAATCTAAATACCTAACCTAACCTATGCATAAATTTGTGCAATATGCTAATATATGGTAGGCATCCATTAGTCATATGAGACTATGGAGTTGCACTTTGGTTGCCAGTCTGGAGTGGCCTCTCCAGGGCGCAAAGCCAGGGTAGGTTTGTAACATACGATTATGTTATGTTGTTGGACAGATTAGATACACAGTGTTTAGTGGGTTTCACATTTATTTAGTCTTGATTACAGCAGTCTGTTATTGGTGTTGTCGTAGACATTAAGACGGAGCTTGGAGCAGAGCAGAGAGCTGAGTGAGGCCGGAGTCGTGGAGCTCTATGCGGAATCATTAGTGTCTAAACTCGATGGGGAATGAGAGAACTGTAGCTCGATGCAGTCATAGTCTGCTGTCTGCTCTGTGTCGAAGCTGGAGCATCTTAGGGTCGATTAGAACTGCTTACACCGAGTGTTACATTCTTGAGGTTAAAGGTGTGTGGTAAATCCGAAGTGTCTCCCTGAAGTTAACTGAATTACTGGAAATTGTACTGTTGGCTATTCGTTGTTGATGTTGTTTAAGATTCAGCTACTGGGAACCAAAAAGTTCCAAGTAGCACAGGCTATGGTGAGCCTGTAGTGGACTTACCTGGCCCAGGAGCGGGGCTTTAACTTGTGGCTATTCGATTGATTAATTGATGAAGTCACCCAAAAGGTGGCACGGGCATGAATAGCCCGTAAGTGGTGGCCCTTTTGAGCCATTACCAGTATCAAGAGCTGATACTGGAGATTAGTGGAGGTGCCACTGCACCCTGCGTGACGGGAGATGTCTCCTGTGTGTGGCTATTCGATTGATGATTGATTGATAAAGATTAAGCCACCCAAGAGGTGGCACGGGCATGAATAGCCCGTAAGTGGTGGCCCTTTTGAGCCATTACCAGTATCAAGAGATGATACTGGAGATCTGTGGAGGTGCGACTGCACCCTGCGTGACGGGAGATGTCTCCCGGACCAAATGGTGACCAATTCGATTGATTGATTGATTGATGAAGATTAAGCCACCCAAAGAGGTGGCACGGGCATGAATATCCCGTAAGTGGTGGCCCTTTTGAGCCATTACCAGTATCAATAGATGATACTGGATATCTGTGGAGGTGCGACTGCACCCTGCGTGACGGGAGATGTCTCCCTGTCTTCTATTCTAGATTGATTGATGAAGATTAAGCCACCCAAGAGGTGGCACGGGCATGAATAGCCCGTAAGTGGTGGCCCTTTTGAGCCATTACCAGTATCAAAAGATGATACTGGAGACCTGTGGAGGCGCAACTGCACCCTGCGTGACGGGAGATGTCTCCCGGACCAAATGGTCGGCTTTATGATTGATTGATGATTGATAAGGATTAAGCCACCCAAGAGGTGGCACGGGCATGGATAGCCCGTAAGTGGTACAATTTTTTTTTTTCTCCGTAATTCTTTTCATTATTCTGACATTGCATTTAATCATCGAGCTGTTATCGCGGGGGAGGATACTGCTTCACAGTCTTTATGAGGGCGTCCAGCTGCTGGACACCTTTGTTGACCAGGAGAGTGGCTCTGTTGATGGCTTCAGGGTGGCCACAGCAAGATTCAGGAACTCTTAAAGCTCTTCTAAGGTCGTTGGTTGCTTCACATTCTAGAAGATAGTGAAGTAATGGTTTTCTGTGACAGTTTGGCAGAAGATGCACTCTCTCTGTCGGGGTTCACCAATCTCCCAGTTGCATCTGTAACCTAGACGTAGTCTATATAACCTAACTGCTATTTCCCTGTGGATTCCTTTTGGGATATTTAATCTTTCTAATTTAGTTGCCTGAAGATACCATGTTGCAGAGGGCGAGCCTTCAGCTATTCTCTGGTGTAGGTAGGCTTTGTTGAGGTGTGAGAGTTTTTTGGTGATGATGTTTTTAATGTTCTCTAGGCTGGGTTGAATTGTTTTATCTATCACTGGATGACGAGTTGCCAGTTTAGCAATTTCATCAGCTTTCTCATTTAATGGGATTCCAATATGGGATGGGATCCAGTTCAAGGTTATGTTGAGTCCTTTGCCTTTAGCGACTGCTCCAAGATACAAAATGGTGGTAATTATCTCCACGTTATCTTTCCACTGTTTTTGTCCTAGTATTTGAAGTGCAGCTTTTGAGTCTGTGTGTATGATGGCATTTTGAGTGTTTTGTGCAATCACATATGCGAATGCCTGTTGTATGGCAAACAGCTCAGTTTGGGTTGATGATACTAGTCCTCCCAGTCTCCAATATGCCTGTATGCTGGCCGTGCAAAGAGCAGCGCCAGCACTTTCATATTCTGTGTCCACCGATCCGTCTGTGAAAATGTGGGTGGCTCCTGCTACTGCTATGCTATACATTTGCTCTTCTATTATGCGCCTTAGGATTGTCGGATCATAGGCAGCCTTTTTCATTGGGAGACTTTCTATTACTATTTTGAAAGTAGGCTCTTCCCACGGTGCAGCAGGAGTGTAATTTGGGTGTGGATGATCACCCTCTCTATCGAGAATCATGCTTTTTAACTGTAGTCTGTTTAGGACTTTTCCTGCTCTTGCAGCCCAAGAGTTTCCATTGTTTTGCCCTAGTCCAACCACCAAGGCCTGCCGTACTGGGATTGGATCAGAAGAAATAATTATCTTACTAATAATTGTAGCTGTCCTTTGAGATATTCTTTCCTGTAGAGAGGGCAAACCCGTCTCCAGTCTAAGTGTTTCAAGCTTGGTCCACATGGGGGCTCCCAGTGCGGCTCTCATAGCATTGTTTTGGGCAACTTCAAGCTTTTTCCACTGTTGGTGTGATAGATTTGTGAGTGCAGGTGCTGCATAATCGATCACTGATCTGACTGCCTGTACATAGTATGTGCGAAGGACTTGCAGATTGGCTCCTCCAGAGAGGGAGGTTAGCGACCTGAGGATTGCCGTCCTGGCCGCAGTTCGCTCTCTCAAGTAAGTGACCTCAGCATTAAAATTCATGTGTGTGTCCAGGATTATACCTAGGTACTGATAGGTGTCCACCCATTCGATTGGTTGACCCTGTACTGTGAGTTGGATATTGGGCTTCGCTATTTTTATGGGCATGGCTTTTGACTTTGAGGGGTTGAGTTTGATCCCAATCTGTTTTGCCTCTTTACTGATGCAGTCTAAGCATTTGGGTGCAAGGCGCGCCGCATCCCTTCCTTTTATGATGATGACAAAGTCGTCCGCGTAGTTTAGCAGCCTACAGTGATGTGGAAGTTTCAACCTCATTATTCTTTCCATTAAACAGTTGAAGAGAAGAGGGCTGAGAATACCTCCTTGCGGTGTACCATTTTCATGTCTTTTGTACTCAGAAACTGTGCCATGAAGTTTTACTCTTGCTTCTCTGTTTATGAGACAGTTTTTGATCCAGGAGAGCAGGTTGCCTCTGACCTCTTTGTCAATGAGGCAGGTGACCAATTCGCTTCTCGCTTGCTTATATTTAGTGACTACACCTCAGCTTCCTCCAATAGGATGGAAAGAATGTTACCTGTAATTAAGGAAAGGATTTGAGTAGTCATAATTAGTGCTAATGAGTTTGTCATTAAGGTCATTAGAGATTGGAGCGAGTATAATGTTTACTCGCTACAGGTTGTTATGGAGGAGAAGCTGTCGCCCAGGCAGCAGGTCTCCCCCTCTCCACGGCGCCAAAAGTCTCCAATGGAAAGGCAAATGCCAATAAGCTTGGTTCCAGCGCCGTCGCAGGAACTGTCAGAACGAAGTTGACGGCAAAAACGAACTGCCCTAGGGACTCCAGTTCTGGAGTTTACCTCGAAGTTGATAAAAGAAAGCACAGCGAGGGAGGCACAAATACTGGAGGGACAGGTCCCAAATCTGCACAGTAAAATAACAACGTACTGGAGTGAACGACATGGAAGAAAATGCAGAATAGAACCAGTGAAGAGCAGAGGTGCCATGGGCACAATCAGAGAACACTGCATGAACATCAGAGGTCCACGGTTGTTCAACGTCCTAGCAGCGAGCATCAGAAATATTACAGGAACAACCGTGGACATCTTCAAGAGGAAACTAGATTGTTTCCTTCAAGGAGTGCCGGACCAACCGGGCTGTGGTGGGTATGTGGGCCTGCGGGCCGCTCCAAGCAACAGCTGGTGGACCAAACTCTCACAAGTCAAGTCTGGCCTCGGGCTGGGCTTGTGGAGTAGAAGAACTCCCAGAACCCTATCAACCAGGTATCAACCAGGGACTCCAAACCCGGAAACCGCCGTGGTCGGGACCGGAGAAGAACCACCCCATCAAGGGCAAGAACAAATCCTTGACCCTCGTCAAGGCCCTTGTGGATCTGTTCTTTTGATGCATCATGCTATTGTGATTTGTGTGTGTAATTGATGAATGCATCTTTGGGGTCGGCCGCTGGAGGAAATGAACACAACCTGAGGACTGATTGCTTGTTAGACATAGTGTAAAAGTGGACTAACCTACATTTAGCCAATTTTGAGGAGAGACTGTTCAAATATAGCAAGTGAAAAAAGTTCCAACAATCAGCCGAGTTTTGTGTGTAATACTTATTATTTGTAAAGAGGAGATTTTGGTCAATTTTTGAATCCGGGTCGTTCCTCACGTTGCGTGACCCACTATACGTCTACAGAAATACCTGGATAACAATCGACCGGCCCGCTGGTCACCAGCACACTCACGAACGGCCGGCCACTGTCATGTGAACATAAGCGACTGCTACTATAGATCTGGTGCGTCAGGAACAAATGCAAGTAGTGCTACTGGCTCACCTGCTACTCTTCCAGGCGCCTCTTTCCGAGCATTACCAGCCGCCTCACTCTGCCACCTGAACCTGGGCCAGTCACTGTCACCTCTCTCTACTGTCGCTCGCGTCCGGCTCGCACCACCACACCTGTCCACAGCTTGGATTGCAACTCTCCTGTCTCAGCTGTGGAGGAGCTTTGTTACAGTGCTCCTGTCTCAGCTGTGGAGGAGCTTTGTTTACAGTGCTCCTGTCTCGGCTGTAGAACTTAGTTTACAGTTCTCCTGTCTCAGCAGTGGAGGAGTTTTGTTTACAACTCTTGGCTGGTGTTATGTTGATAATTCGTAAACAATGATAAATAAATATACAGTTCGCCAGAGCTACTGAGATAGCAAAATATCGTTTATACCTACACAGATATGCGTATGCAAACAATGTGTACTCACATTAACATGCGTTTGCAAACCGTGTGTACTCGCAGGGACGTGTATACAAGCCATGTATACTCGCAGTGACACGTGTATGCATACAAAGTATACCTACAACGATAAATATGTTTAACTTTTGTAAAGAGTCGTAGCAAAATATGATACTGTTGGTGGAGTGTTGCTGCGCTACTCTCTCACGTTAGAAGAAAAGTAGCAATACACAGCGACAGTCCGTTGATTACTGCCCCAGATAACGTCGACTATTTCCCTGGATAACTTCCACTACTTCCCTACATAACGTCGACCACTGCCCCAGATAACGTCGACTGCTGGCTTGGATAACGTCGACTACTGCCCTAGATAACCTTGATACCGGCTTGGAGAAGGTCAAGTTCCGGTTTAGATAAGGTTTACGGTTTACCTTTGGTGTGGAAAGATCTGGATGTGGTGATATTTTGTAGGTCCAGAGATGTCGCAGAACTCTTCGTCAAACAACATTCACGTAAGTGGCATCGTTCATCATTGTTTCACTCTGTCCCGGGCACTTCCTGCCTTCCACTCCCTGTCCTCCACTCCCTGCCTCCCACTCTCTGTCCTCCCACTCCCTGTCCTCCACTCCCTGCCCTCCACGTTCTAGGCACATCTTCAAGGCCTCCACTCTGTGAAGTTTTTTGTTTTTCAATGTCAACTCTACGTTGAGCTGATTTATATGTGAATCCATCCTTTACAATGTTTATAAGTGTAAGCGAACACAAAACTGCGACACTCTACAGCAATCGCTGAAGTGTCAAGTCCTCAGATAGGCTGTAACCTGGGTCAGTTTCTTCTTCCTATAAAAGCTATCAAACACCGCTGGAGCAAAAAAAAAACAGCCCTGTGTGATTCTTAGAGGTGTTTATCATGTTTAGGCTTGCAAAAAATATTGAAGGTTTAAAACACAATCTAATGGGACATTCTTTCAAATATATCCGAATTTCCGAATTTGACTTTGGTAGATAACGGAAACTGTGTGTGATAGAATAAGTGGAGTCAGACGCCTAACCGATAAACAAGAAAGGAAATGACTACATTTTGGTCCGTGCTGGACCATTATCATGTCATTACACCACATGATAATGGTCTAGGAAGGACCGAAGCGTAGTCGTATCTTCACTTTCAGATTTTGTGGGTTTGTCTTAGCCGCGTTACTGCGACACGTCGTAAGTTGTGGGGCCTTAACAACACTACTTCTGCTACCCCGTACACTCAGTGTTGAAAATAAAAGTATTACCAAAATACTTGCCTTTAATATGGAATATTACATTGTCAAACATAGTTACAGTGTCGGAAATGTTCTGTTACTCGCTTTCATTATATTAAATGTAAGGTGTTCACAGAAATGTTAAAAAGTAGTCAAAGAACATGCACGGGGTCTGGTTAAGACCGTCTGTACCCTCGGTGATTAATCTGAATTACTACTCACAGGACAAGTAGTATAGAGTATATAGGACATTGGGTATAGAGTAAATTTGCCTCAACAGCAACCTCTAAATATTATCTGATAACAATGTACCTATAGAGAAACAGAGGTTTGGCAGCACTCTGCGAAAGTGTCAAGGCGAAGGTAAGCAGAGTTAGTGGAATGTCTGGTTTAACAGTGTAGCTACAACAAATAACTATTTGTCACGTTTGTACTACAGCAAGTGTGGGCGACGGCAACCCTACGAGTAATCCTGGCGTCACCTATTAGGGTGATGTTGGGAAAATACAAGCCGTTTGATCACAGGGTACAAGCAAATTCGTCCACAAGATCTCTGTAATACTCCTTTACTGGTAGTAGTTAAGTGGTAATCTATGGCCAGAGGGAATTATTTTCACACGAGATCCATTGTAAACTATGCGGACAAGAGTCCAAACAGGTGTTAATGCTTAGTTTCACAAGTATGCACACACGCAGACCCATTGTTGCGGTAGGCAGGAACGTTATGTGGGGGTAGGCAGCAACAGGTGAATGCTCTCGGCAGATGTGAAGCAAGTTGCCATGGGTAGTGGAACATTCAGCGCTTGAAGTGGTGCGAGCTGTCCAACTGCCTTGACACAGTTGCTCTAATCAGCAGCTGTCCTTAGTTCTGGGTTGTTTGACGCAGATGGCGACGACATGCAAACAACTGCAGCTCACCAGGTGTTTGCGGTTACTAAGAATTCACCGGAAAGGCTGGTCCAATCTTCCAAGTATTTCTGCTGCGTTTGGCACGGATGATTAATCTTCACGTGGTTGGAGCAGGTACAGCGCTAATGTTGGTAACAGTGACGACTGAAGTGCGATTCTTGTACATCCAGTCTTCTACGTTTCGAGGAGTTGGTTGTTGAGTATTTGGCTGGCTGGCTGTCTTGCTCGCTCTTTCGCTTACTCGCTCTTCGCTTACTCACTCACTCACTCACTTGTGAGACTTTTGTTAGTGTTCCCAGTTTGAGTGTTGGCTATTGGAGTCCTGTCACTTAAGCACTACAATACTCTTAAGATCGATTGACACAGCTGGAGTCTGGCAGTCAGTACTGTGCAGTCTGCCTTTGTTGTCAAGACAAAAAATTGCCGAAAAGAGGTCGACAGGCGAGGTTTAGAGGCCGTATTGATTACTCATAAATATCTAGCAAATCTTCATTCGTTTCCGAATTGCAGTTGTGACTCGCGGCAAATATTACCTTCAGGCCCAAGATTGATTTGCTGGAAGATATTACCATTTGCACCAGTTAGGAGTTGTCGTGTGCGACAAACACCTCGCTGAACATATACTCTCCTCCAGGAGGTTCAGGAGGTCTTCTGGACGTCGAGGTTGATCTCTCCAGCTCTGTCATCTATACCTCTCTCTGTCGCTTGGGTTGTCTGCTGGTTTCAGCATCCATTCCACAAGTACTGGCTCCACAATCCATTCCGGTAGTCATAAAGGTTCTGTATTTGCACTTCCAGGATTTGTAGTCTTTGGTCAGTGGTGGATACCAGGATTGTTGTATTATCTACTAGCATGTTCCTAGTGAGTGTTGTGTTATGTGCACTTTGCATGTAGTGTCTAGGGGCAGCAGCTTGTAGATGGCAAGTCGGTCTTCTGAAAGCTTTGTGATGGTCATACCAATATAAGAAGGTCGAAGGTGACATGTAAATTGGGATATCACGTTTGCTTTTCGAGAGAGTTGTATTGTTTATTGGGGCTGTTCTTAAGTATTAAATCAAGTCCTTTTTGTTTTGTAATAAATAATGAATTCCAATCTTTGGTCTGGGGCTGTCGGTTTCACTCCATTTGAAATTATATTATTAATTATGTTTTATACTGTGATCACATAGTGAATTTGTAATAGTTTTACGGGAGGAGTTGGGACGCTATCACCCAGCTGTACGCTGGGCCTTGGGCACCTTGGCGCGTAAGTATAACTTTTCACACTTTTCACAGTGTCATGAAACCCTGAATGCTTATCCCAGCAGTGTGTGAGCTCTGTGACGATGTACTAAAATATTGTTGCAGTTCCTGGTATATCCTCAAGGCAGTCCAAGAGGGTAATCAACTGGCCTCTTTTAAGAGCACATGCTTTGACTAGCGAGTCAAGTAAGGTAAACAATGTAGGTTTACTGGCTGGCTGTGAGAGACCTGAGGGTGCTTATACCTGCAGGCGGGACGGGAGGGTGAGTGTGTTGTGACCTTTTGTGACATTCAGAGCGACCTTCTGAGGGACACGCCAGCACCGGCCGTTGTTTTAAGACGCCTAAATGTCGACTTTCAGCTGGTGTCTGTTGCGGGTGATGGCAGCTCGTGTCTGTTGAAGGCTCGGCAGTCACTAAGATAGAAGGAGCTTTAGGGTGTAACACGCTCTCTTTATCGTAATTGGTGGACCTTTCTTTCTGGGTTCTTTCTCCTTGTCTTTCACTCCTGAGGTGAAGGTAACTGTGCTCTTCTGGTATACCTTGATTATCAAACCAGTCCTCGAGTTCGTGGCTTCATATGGAGATGGAACTATTCCCGTCTTTAGTGAAAGACGGGTAAGGTCCTTGGGCCCCTCGGTCCTTTTATTGGATTGGAATTGTACTCTTCATCTATTCTTTACTTGAAGCCCAGAGAATCTGGCAACTGGTAGAGGTGGGGGTCCCAGAGGATATGCTCCCTGTGGCAACTGGTAGAGGTGGGGATCCCAGAGGATATGCTGCCTGTGGCAACTGGTAGAGGTGGGGGTCCCAGAGGATATGCTGCCTGTGGCAACTGGTAGAGGTGGGGGTCCCAGAGGATATGCTGCCTGTGGCAACTGGTAGAGGTGGAGGTCCCAGAGAATATGCTGTGTGGCAACTGGTAGAGGTGGAGGTCCCAGACGATATGCTGCCTGTAGCAACTGGTAGAGGTGGAGGTCCCAGAGGATATGCTGCCTGTGACTACAAGGTGTCATGCGTGCTGAGACCTCCCCCCCCCCCTCCAACTCCACCCTGTCAGCTCTTACGGTGGTTAGGACGGCATGATATTGGCCGCTATTGATCTTCCACCATCATTAGCTGACACGAAACGAGATGTTTTGTACTGTGAGACTGTGGCCCACATTCTCTGAGGGGGCGAGGCTGCTCCCACTCTTGGTAAACATGTGATGACTCGAGGGCCCACATCTTCATCAATGTTTCAGGAGCCCTCCGTGGATATCAGTTCATGCGAAATAATAATCAATGGACGTTCCCTGTCTACTTCAGCTCGCCTATCTTTCCCTAG
The DNA here is from genome assembly GCA_020271785.1 of Procambarus virginalis. NCBI lineage: Eukaryota > Metazoa > Arthropoda > Malacostraca > Decapoda > Cambaridae > Procambarus > Procambarus virginalis. Next base: position 24,250 of record WNGS01136465.1, read on the forward strand.
TTGTAACTAACATATTGTAAACAAATATTGTAACCACAGATTCTCATAACACGTTCTTGCATCATCTACGGATATTTACACACAGGACTATATCCTATCTTGGTTCATGGATCCCATCCCGAGGGGGGGGGGAATCTGGGGTCAGGGATACCTCCTGACTTTTCGCGCCGTTTTTTAATGCTTGTTTGTGTTACTGCTCACAGGATGAGTTTGGGGTGCACAATGAACTACCACTCACAGGATGAGTTTGGGGTGCACAATGAACTACCACTCACAGGATGAGTTTGGGGTGCCAATGAACTGCCACACACAGGATGAGTATGGGGTGCACAATGAACTGCCACACACAGGATGAGTATGGGGTGCACAATGAACTACCACTCACAGGATGAGTTTGGGGTGCACAATGAACTGCCACACACAGGATGAGTATGGGGTGCACAAAACTACCACTCACAGGATGAGTTTGGGGTGCACAATGAACTGCCACACACAGGATGAGTATGGGGTGCACAATGAACTACCACTCACAGGATGAGTTTGGGGTGCACATGAACTGCCACACACAGGATGAGTATGGGGTGCACAATGAACTACCACTCACAGGATGAGTTTGGGGTGCACAATGAACTGCCACACACAGGATGAGTATGGGGTGCACAATGAACTACCACTCACAGGATGAGTTTGGGGTGCACAATGAACTGCCACACACAGGATGAGTATGGGGTGCACAATGAACTACCACTCACAGGATGAGTTTGGGGTGCACAATGAACTACCACTCACAGGATGAGTTTGGGGTGCACAATGAACTACCACTCACAGGATGAGTTTGGGGTGCACAATGAACTACCACTCACAGGATGAGTATGGGGTGCACAATGAACTACCACTCACAAGATGAGTATGGGGTGCACAATGAACTACCACTCACAGGATGAGTTTGGGGTGCACAATGAACTACCACTCACAGGATGAGTATGGGGTGCACAATGAACTACCACTCACAGGATGAGTTTGGTGTGCACAATGAACTACCACTCACAGGATGAGTTTGGGGTGCACAATGAACTACCACTCACAGGATGAGTATGGGGTGTACAATGAACTGCCACACACAGGATGTGTGTTGGGGTGCACAATGACTACCACTCACAGGATGAGTATGGGGTGCACAATGAACTACCACTCACAGGATGAGTATGGGGTGCACAATGAACTACCACTCACAGGATGAGTTTGGGGTGCACAATGAACTACCACTGACAAGATGAGTTTGGGGTGCACAATGAACCACCGCCTCCCGTGCCTACAATCAATTACAATCCCATTAGATGAGATTACGAAAATATATCAGGAACACGATTGTAAGGAGTGACGATAACAAGGTGAAAATGGCAAGACAAGTTCCGGATCAATGCGGTAATTAATAAAAAAAATGGGATAAGTAATAAAGGGTAATAATGTGCCAAATGACCTTCACCTATTTTTCTTCGAATTACAGTTTTCTAGCAGATGTTTCATCAATGTTGTTTCTCACCCGTCGCGTGTCGACCCGCGTCCCCTCGTCCATCACGCCTACATAACCACACACCTTCTGATTATGTGCTTTACAACAAGCCACTGTCCACCTAGCCACTCACCTCCCTGGCCACTCACCTCCCTAGCCACCCACCTCCCTGGCCACCCACCACCCTGGCCACCCACCTCCCTGGCC
>WNGS01136477.1:0-13386 GCA_020271785.1 Procambarus virginalis
GCTGAACCCCCGGGACGTGTACACTCACGGGGACAAGCAGGGGTACACCAGAAAACTCAGAACACAAGGGACACCGGGCAAGAACGAAGGCAGACCCCACCACCAGGTAGATAAACAAAAAGAAAAAGAAAACCCCGCAAGAGGACAGCGTACCCAAGCGGAACAGAGCGGCCGCTATGATTGGGAAGACAAGCTGCACAGTACCCTGCGCCCCACCAGTGCAAAACTGCCCCTTACTCTAAGGCGAACAAGGGAGACAGAACACCCGAGCACACAAAGAGCGGCCGAAAACCAAGCAGTAAACGGCCTAGCAGGGGCAGACCCCAAGGAACTTGTGGAAGGTGGCCCCAAGTCCCAAGGGCAGTACTTACTGGGCACCTAGGGAAGGGAACCCTAGGCGCATGCAGCCCGAGTACTGGAGAATCACTCCCGGCTCGCGCACCACCTAGAAAACAGACACCACACTCTAGGTGCAGTGCTGAAACAACCACTGGAGCCGGAGCACATAACCGGTGCCTATAGCATCAGCCGAAGAACTGATGGGTGGATAGCCGGCGTGGGAGGTCTGGGGCTCCACCTTCCCCCTCCCGGGGAGGGGGGAGCTGCGCAGACAGCGGCGCGGTGACGTGTGACGTCACACTAGTTTGCTTGTTTTCTGTTTGGGAGTTCTATCCACTAGTTCGGATTTGGTAGCAATTTTAACCAGAATAGGGGTTTGTTTTGGGGCGCTTACCTTTCTGGGTGCCTGTCCCGGTCGATGGCAGACATAGAATGCTTCCAACCACACGGGGGCTTCTATAGGCCATTGCTCCCCGTGCCTCTCTGAGGGGGCCCGGTTCTGGCCGTGGTCTCCGGTAGGCCTAAGAAACTCCATACACATGACTGATGCCAAAGTCTGAAATTAGCATATCAGCCTGGGATAGCTCGGGGAGCCGACGGGGCTCCCCCCAGAAAAGGCACGCAACCGGGCCACAAGCAGCCCAACAAGGCTGCAGTAGCCCAACAGGGCCACAAGTAGCCCAACAGGGCCACAAGTAGCCCAACAGGCCCAGAAAGAGCCCAAACTGGGCCAAAAGTAGCCCAACAGGGCTACAAGGAGCACAACAGGACCACAAGGAGCCCAACAGGGCTACAAGTAGCCCAACTCGGCAACAAGGACGAGGAGCCGACAGACGTTCCAATAACGCGGGAAGTAGGAAAACCTTCCCGAACCCTCGAGAACACGGAAGCCAAAACCAGTCCCGAAGGCACACAAAGGCGCATGCGCACCCGAGACCAGTAGTCATGTAGAACCCCCAGAACGGGGAAACATGACGAAAACACCGTCCCAAAAAAAAGGGGTGGGGGGAAACATCCACCCACAGGACGGAACCAACCGACTCAAAGGCCAAGGAACCGAGCCCGGGGAGGGGCCGACGCCCAACAGCACGTACGGCGAGTGGAGAGGAAAACCCCACTCCGCGTAACCACAAGCCCCGCCGAGAGGGGGATAAAAACCCCCACGGGGTCCTATGGGGCCAAGGCCCCCCAAGTCAGCCCCTCCGCAGCCCCGGGAACCCACACAACAGGCCCCGGGCCGAGCCGTCCCCTAAAGCCCCGGCCGTACCAGAAAACCGGGACAGCCGTGAAAACACTAAGGAAGGGAGCCCACTGGCAGACTCTTACAACACGGCTGGAGGAACAGGCTCGAATGCCCCCGTCACTACCCCGGAAGGGGATTTCCCCGAGACTGCCCGAGTCTCAACACCATCAAACCCCGCCCTGAACCTACAGACGGTAAGGAACCGGATGCAGGCAGGAAGGGGAATCCAGGGGAAAAACAAGAACCAAAACGGGGCAGCCCCGGGGCTCCCGGGGAGTTACCACGAGAGCGTTGCCACCACCAAGGCTCAAGTGCAACGCCTCTGCTGCCCGCACCAGCTGAGCACAACTGGGTAACCGAGCCATAACGAGCAACAAACTCGCAGGACTCCGGGTCGAAGGTGTCACCGACCCCACAGGCAGCAGACGGAGGCAAAACAGAGAGTCACCCAGAGACAAAGGGTGAGCAACCCTCAAACTCGCTGGAAGCGAGGGGGGGGCTCTGGGGTCACATCCATCGGACCCACGCGCCCCCAGGGGTTTCCCAGGGTCCCGAGCGTTTACTATAAGAGGACTCGCGCTCAGGTATTCCCAGGCAGGGTACTGCTAACCGGCACCCAAAACTACCAAACAACTTTCTAAGAGCTGAACCCCCGGGACGTGTACACTCACGGGGACCTAGCAGGGGGTACCACCAGAAAACTCAGAACACAAGGGACACCAGGGGCAAGAACGAAGGCAGACCCCCCCACCAGGTAGATAAACAAAAAGAAAAAGAAAACCCCGCAAGAGGACAGCGTACCCAAGCGGAACAGAGCCGGCCGCTATGATTGGGAAAAGACAAGCTGCACAGTACCCTGCGCCCCACCAGTGCAAAAACTGCCCCTTACTCTAAGGCGAACAAGGGAGACAGAACACCCGAGCACACAAAGAGCGGCCGAAAACCAAGCAGTAAACGGCCTAGCAGGGGCAGACCCCAAGGAACTTGTGGAAGGTGGCCCCAAGTCCCAAGGGCAGTACTTACAGGGCACCTAGGGAAGGGAACCCTAGGCGCATGCAGCCCGAGTACTGGAGAATCACTCCCGGCTCGCGCACCACCTAGAAAACAGACACCACACTCTAGGTGCAGCGCTGAAACAACCACTGGAGCCGGAGCACATAACCGGTGCCTATAGCATCAGCCGAAGAACTGATGGGTGGATAGCCGGCGTGGGAGGTCTGGGGCTCCACCTTCCCCCTCCCGGGGAGGGGGGAGCTGCGCAGACAGCGGCGCGGTGACGTGTGACGTCACACTAGTTTGCTTGTTTTTCTGTTTGGGAGTTCTATCCACTAGTTCGGATTTTGGTAGCAATTTTAACCAGAATAGGGGTTTGTTTTGGGGCGCTTACCTTTCTGGGTGCCTGTCCCGGTCGATGGCAGACACAGAATGCTTCCAACCACACGGGGGCTTCTATAGGCCATTGCTCCCCTTGCCTCTCTGAGGGGGCCCGGTTCTGGCCGTGGTCCCCGGTAGGCCTAAGAACTCCATACACATGACTGATGCCAAAGTCTGAAATTAGCATATCAGCCTGGGATAGCTCCGGGGAGCCGACGGGGCTCCCCCCAGAAAAGTCACAGCACTGAGACAAGACTGGAGCTGGAGCCACACGACCATGCACGATCCCATCAGCCGAGGAACTGGGGTGTGGGTCGCCGGCGCGGGGGTCTGGGGCTCCCCCTTCCCCCTCCCGGGAGGGGGGAGCTGCGCAGACATGTGGCGCGGCTCGTGTGACGTCATGCTAGTTTGCTCGTTTTTCTTTTGGGGAGTTCTGTCACTCGTTGTTAATTTTTGTTGTTAACCAGAATAGGGGTTTGTTTTGTGGCGTTTACCTTTCTGGGTGCCTGTCCCGGTCGATGGCAGATATAGAATGCTCCAAATCACATGTGCATTCTATGGGCCATTGCTCCCCGTGCCTCTGTGAGGGGGCCAGGTTCTGGCTCGTGGTCCCCGGTAGGCTACAACTCCACCCACATCGACTGATGCAAAATAGTTAGAATATCCATATCAGCCATGGATAGCTCCGGGGAGCCGTAGGGGCTCCCCCCAGAAAATAAACATAATGAAAAATTAAGAATGGTAGGATGTAGAGAAAGATCATACACTGAGGCACTATGCATTTAAAAACAAACAAATGAAAAGGATGCTATCAAGTAAGAGAACATAAAGCCAGAGACCACTGACACTGTACAACTGAAAATTTCACTGAAAAAATCACGTTGAAGTAAATGTTTTGATGAAACCTTGCTATAACCTGACAATATCATAGAATATCTAAGCCAGCAGATCATGCATTAGCACACTTACTCCTGCCAGAAAAAACTCGTGACTCCCAAATACCTACATTGTAACTTACTCTTCCTTTCTACCCTGCCACCACTGCAGCTTTTTCTCTTCACTATCAATGCTCCTTAGTTCTGGAAGGAGCCCCTTGGTGGCTCTCTGAAGCCACCATGGGGTTTGTTGTGATGGCTTTCCCTCCCCACTACTGGATCACATCAATCACAGGAGTTTGGCTTACTGGAGACCAGAGCCAGATCCTGGCCTCCCTTGCAGGGGCCCAGACAACAGCAGGGGGGGACTATAAGAGTCACTCTCACTAGGAAAGCATCCAGAAAGTCATCAGAACTTTACAGACAACTACAGGGTTTGTAGAGAATGAGGCACTGACACGGCCAAACGACTTGGCAAATGATTCATTCATAACAAGTGGTATTCTCAAAGCTAGCTCTAACCCATTAGAAGATATGAAACTTGGAGGATTGTCATGCCTTTCAAGAAGACCTGGATAAAATAATTTTAAATGTCTATTCGTCCAACTCAACACACAAGAGAGAAGCATGCTGTCTCGCCCTGGATGGGGAGGAGAAAACATGCTGTCTGTGAGCATCACACTAATACTGTATGCTACCAATGCTGTGTGCTAACTAATACTGTATGCTACCAAATACTGTGTGCTAATTAATGCTGTGTGCTAACTGAAGCTGTGTGTTAACTGAAGCTGTGTGCTAACTGAAGCTGTGTGTTAACTCAAGCTGTGTGCTAACTGAAGCTGTGTGCTAACTGAAGCTGTGTGCTAACTGAAGCTGTGTGTTAACTGAAGTTGTGTGCTAACTGAAGCTGTGTGCTAACTGAAGCTGTGTGCTTACTGAAGCTGTGTGTTAACTCATGCTGTGTGTTAACTGAAGGTGTGTGCTAACTGAAGCTGTGTGCTGAAGCTGTGTGCTAACTCAAGCTGTGTGTTAACTGATGCTGTGTGTTAACTGAAGCTGTGTGCTAACTGAAGGTGTGTGCTAACTGAAGCTGTGTACTAACTGAAGCTGTGTGCTAACTGAAGCTGTGTGTTAACTCATGCTGTGTGCTAACTGAAGCTGTGTGCTAACTGAAGCTGTGTGTTAACTGAAGCTGTGTGTTAACTCATGCTGTGTGCTAACTCATGCTGTGTGCTAACTGAAGCTGTGTGTTAACTCATGCTGTGTGCTAACTGAAGCTGTGTGCTAACTGAAGCTGTGTGTTAACTGAAGCTGTGTGTTAACTCATGCTGTGTGCTAACTCATGCTGTGTGCTAACTGAAGCTGTGTGCTAATTGAAGCTGTGTGCTGACTGAAGCTGTGTGCTGACTGAAGCTGTGTGCTGACTGAAGCTATGTGCTGACTGAAGCTATGTGCTGACTGAAGCTGTGTGCTGATTGAAGCTGTGTGCTGACTAAAGCTGTGTGTTAACTGAAGCTGTGTGCTGACTGAAGCTGTGTGCTGACTGAAGCTGTGTGCTGACTGAAGCTGTGTGCTGACTGAAGCTGTGTGCTGACTGAAGCTATGTGCTGACTGAAGCTGTATGCTGACTGAAGCTATGTGCTGACTGAAGCTGTGTGCTGACTGAAGCTGTGTGCTGACTGAAGCTGTGTGCTGACTGAAGCTATGTGCTGACTGAATTTATGTGCTGACTGAAGCTGTGTGCTGACTGAAGCTGTGTGCTGACTGAAGCTGTGTGCTGACTGAAGCTGTGTGCTGACTGAAGCTGTGTGCTGACTGAAGCTGTGTGCTGACTGAAGCTGTGTGTTAACTGAAGCTGTGTGCTAACTGAAGCTGTGTGCTGACTGAAGCTGTGTGCTAACTGAAGCTGTGTGCTAACTGAAGCTGTGTGCTGACTGAAGCTGTGTGCTGACTGAAGCTGTGTGCTGACTGAAGCTGTGTGCTGACTGAAGCTGTGTGCTGACTGAAGCTGTGTGCTGACTGAAGCTGTGTGCTGACTGAAGCTGTGTGCTGACTGAAGCTGTGTGCTGACTGAAGCTGTGTGCTGACTGAAGCTGTGTGCTGACTGAAGCTGTGTGCTGACTGAAGCTGTGTGCTGACTGAAGCTATGTGCTGACTGAAGCTGTGTGCTGACTGAAGCTATGTGCTGACTGAAGCTGTGTGCTGACTGAAGCTGTGTGCTGACTGAAGCTGTGTGCTGACTGAAGCTGTGTGCTGACTGAAGCTGTGTGCTGACTGAAGCTGTGTGCTGACTGAAGCTGTGTGCTAACTGAAGCTGTGTGCTGACTGAAGCTGTGTGCTAACTGAAGCTGTGTGCTGACTGAAGCTGTGTGCTGACTGAAGCTATGTGCTGACTGAAGCTATGTGCTGACTGAAGCTGTGTGCTGACTGAAGCTGTGTGCTGACTGAAGCTATGTGCTGACTGAAGCTGTGTGCTGACTGAAGCTATGTGCTGACTGAAGCTGTGTGCTGACTGAAGCTGTGTGCTGACTGAAGCTGTGTGCTGACTGAAGCTGTGTGCTGACTGAAGCTGTGTGCTGACTGAAGCTGTGTGCTGACTGAAGCTGTGTGCTGACTGAAGCTGTGTGCTGACTGAAGCTATGTGCTGACTGAAGCTGTGTGCTGACTGAAGCTGTGTGCTGACTGAAGCTGTGTGCTGACTGAAGCTGTGTGCTGACTGAAGCTATGTGCTGACTGAAGCTATGTGCTGACTGAAGCTGTGTGCTGACTGAAGCTATGTGCCGACTGAAGCTGTGTGCCGACTGAAGCTGTGCTGACTGAAGCTGTGTGCTGACTGAAGCTGTGTGCTGACTGAAGCTGTGTGCTGACTGAAGCTATGTGCTGACTGAAGCTATGTGCTGACTGAAGCTGTGTGCTGACTGAAGCTATGTGCTGACTGAAGCTGTGTGCTGACTGAAGCTGTGTGCTGACTGAAGCTGTGTGCTGACTGAAGCTGTGTGCTGACTGAAGCCGTGTGTGCTGACTGAAGCTGTGTGCTGACTGAAGCTGTGTGCTGACTGAAGCTATATGCTGACTGAAGCTGTGTGCTGACTGAAGCTGTGTGCTGACTGAAGCTGTGTGCTGACTGAAGCTATGTGCTGACTGAAGCTATGTGCTGACTGAAGCTATGTGCTGACTGAAGCTGTGTGCTGACTGAAGCTGTGTGCTGACTGAAGCTGTGTGCTGACTGAAGCTATGTGCTGACTGAAGCTATGTGCTGACTGAAGCTGTGTGCTGACTGAAGCCGTGTGTGTGCTGACTGAAGCTATGTGCTGACTGAAGCTATGTGCTGACTGAAGCTGTGTGCTGACTAAAGCTATGAGCTGACTGAAGCTGTGTGCTGACTGAAACTATGTGCTGACTGAAGCTGTGTGCTGACTGAAGCTGTGTGCTGACTGAAGCTGTGTGTGTGCTGACTGAAGCTGTGTGCTGATTGAAGCTATGTGCTGACTGAAGTTATGTGCTGACTGAAGCTGTGTGTGTGCTGACTGAAGCTGTGTGCTGACTGAAGCTATTTGCTGACTGAAGCTATGTGCTGACTGAAGCTGTGTGCTGACTAAAGCTATGTGCTGACTGAAGCTATGTGCTGACTGAAGTTATGTGCTGACTGAAGCTGTGTGCTGACTAAAGCTATGTGCTGACTGAAGCTGTGTGCTGACTGAAACTATGTGCTGACTGAAGCTGTGTGCTGACTAAAGCTATGTGCTGACTGAAGCTGTGTGCTGACTGAAACTATGTGCTGACTGAAGCTGTGTGCTGACTGAAGCTGTGTGCTGACTGAAGCTATGTGCTGACTGAAGCTATGTGCTGACTGAAGCTATGTGCTGACTGAAGTTATGTGCTGACTGAAGCTGTGTGTGTGCTGACTGAAGCTGTGTGCTGACTGAAGCTATGTGCTGACTGAAGCTATGTGCTGACTGAAGTTATGTGCTGACTGAAGCTGTGTGTGTGCTGACTGAAGCTGTGTGTGCTGATTGAAGCTGTGTGCTGAGGAAGCTATGTGCAAACTGAAGCTGTGTGATGTCTACCGATGCTGTGTACAAAATGACGCTCTGTGTTACATAATTCTTCATGCTAATCATGCTGTGAACTGTCTGCTGTGTTGACAGTGCTGGAAATTCAACAAACAACTTTGCTGACAACTGCTGTGCCAACTGCTGTGAGTTGGAACACCACCACATGTATACATGTAAACCTCATCTTGGAAACATCTTGTATCAACATGTTAAACAAGATACGAGGATGAGGGATGGCGATGTTCCCTCAATGCTGGATTTGATATTTACCAGGAAAGAGGATGAGATATTTGATATTCAGTACCTTCCTCCCTTGGGTAAAAGTGACCATGTCTTTTTGGGAATAAAGTATGCAATGCATTATAATCTCAAAAAAATAAGGAGGTTGAGGCAGTTGAAAAAACTGATTTCAGGAGAAGACATTATGGGGACCTTAGAAAATTTTTTAATGAGTATAATTGGACAGACTTGTGCTAGGCAAGGAAATACTTGAGATGTATGTAAAGTTTTGTGAAATATATGATAAAGACACAAAAAAATTTATACCAAAGCAGAGATGGAGACCTAGGAAACAGGATTGGTTCAAAAGAAATTGTAAGAGGGCCAGAGACCAAAAGACACAAAAATGGAATCAATAAAGGAAGAGGTCAAACTCCCAAACATACCAGCGACACAAAGATGCGCGAAACAGCTACACGGCAGTGAGGAGAGAGAGAAAGAAATTTTGAAAAAGGGATAGCGAACAAATGTAAAACAGAACCAGGCCTCTTCTATAAATTCATAAACAACAAATTGCAGTTAAGGATAATATTCAGGAGTTGAAAACGGGAAACAGATTCATGGAAAATGAAAAGGAAATGTGTGAAACATTAAATGTTAAGTTCCAAAGTGTGTTTGTAGAAAATGAAATCTTCAGGAAACCAGACACAATAAGTATTCCAGAGAACAACACATCTTTATCTCTAGCACATAGAGATGTCTAGAGATAAAGTGGGACAAAATGCTCAAGGAGTTTAGTAAGAACAAAGCAGTTAGCCCAGATGGAGTTTCACCATGGGTTCTGAGAGAATGTGCACCTGAGCTCAGCATTCCACTTCAAATGATTTTTCAGGTATTCCTGTGTACAGGAGTTGTAGCAGATGTGTGGAAAAAGGCTAACATAATTCCAATCTACAAAAGTGGCAGCAAGGAAGATCCCCCTCAATTATAGACCTGAATCACTAACAAGTGTAATAGTCAAAATATTTGAAAAGCCAGCATTGAAGGTAATGAAATGACATTTTCTGGATGAGACCCAGAGGCTCCCCAAAGCAATCAAGGCTGATATTGCTAATATTAGACTCTGGCATCAGTCAGTGTGAATGGAGTTCTTAGGCCTACCGACGACTACGAGCCAGAACATGGCCCCCTCAGAGAGGCACGAGGAGCAATGGCCTATAGAAACCCCCATGTGGTTGGAAGCTTTCAATGTCTGACATCGACCAGGTCAGGCACCCAGAAATGTAAGCATCCCAAAACAAACCACTATTCTGGTTAAGAAATTTCTACTGAGAGCCAAACTAGTGGACTGAACTCCCCAAACAAAAACGAGCATGACTTCACCACATCGCAGGACCGCTGTCTGCGTAGCTCCTCCATCCCCAGGAGGGGAAAGGGGAGCCTCAGACCCCTCGCGCTAGCTACCCACGACCCCAGTTCTGAGGCTGGATATCAAACACGCGTGAAAAACTGCCAACCGGAGGAAGTGAGAGTTGCCGGCGAGCCTCCGGACTCGCCCAGAAAATGGCGTTTCATTACATTCAATGCTGGTTTTCTGGAGCAACTGTAGACACTCGATTATCCGGGATTCGAACATCCGAAAAACGCCCTTATACAGCTAAAATCGTGACCGGATAAAGTTATTTCAATATCCGGCCAAAATGTCTGTGGGAGCCGGATAAAAGCGGATTTAGCCGGATAAAAAATCAGAGCCGGTTAACTTGCTGCCAATGTTACACTATGCGTACAGTCAGCCGGATAAGCATTGAATTGTCCGGATATGAAAGCCATGGGGCAGGCCGTACTGTATTAATCCCGTCTGGCTGTGGCTCGAGGCGCATGGTGGAGGACGGGTTGGGGTGGGAAAGTGGTGTCAGGAGGGTGGGAAGGGAGCGTAGAGGGACCACCTGGGTACAGGAATTACCATTAGTTTTAGAACAATTCATCTTAGCCAAAAACAAAAGAAATACTAGTAATTATGTAACAACAAATATATAAGTTTCCTAAAAACAATGTGCACAGGCTGAAGTTTCCTTAAAAAATATTGTTTTTTTTTTCCTCTTGGTGGCCTAGGTAACGTGCTATAGCTGCCCCAAGTGGACCCTTCCAACACTGGTCAAGTCATGTGCTCCCGTCCCTCATGTTATACCACAGTGCTGTGCCATTAGTGAAATATTTTTTTAAACAAGTTTTTTATTTTCATAGTAACTTTGAACATTTTTGGCCAAGACTATGTCTGGTAGCAGCATCAATCGTTCTGGAAGTGTTAGGAGGAAGAAAGTTGTCCTAACAATTAAAGACAAGTTACGTGTTATACACCTCAACCAGTGAGGCTTCACAGGCAAGCCAAGTGCCTTTAACAAGTGAGGCGCAAGCAAGCGCCTTCAACAAGTGAGGCATCACAGGCAAGCCAAGCGCCTTCAACTAGTGAGGCGCAAGCAAGCGCCTTCAACAAGTGAGGCGCAAGCAAGCGCCTTCAACAAGTGAGGCGCAAGCAAGCGCCTTCAACAAGTGAGGCCTCACAGGCAACCCAAATGCCTTCAACCAGTGAGATTTCAGCAGCTGGCAGTCAAAACTAACTTTGCTTAATGAACTGTACAGTAATTTTAAGTGTTAATTTTAGTGTTGTGTTCGTATAGGTTACGTAAATTGTTAAGAATTCTTAACAATTCACGATGTATGACATCAATCAAGAAGACGAACACCAACAAGGTAAGTTGAGGTTTCTAGTTGAATATTTAACCCTTGTATGGTGCCTGGCTATTTAGCATGTGTCACCCACAAGCGCATACCAAAAAAAAAAAAAATTCTTCTAAACCTGTTAATTTGTTTTCACTGATCATGGGAAAAATAATAAAAAAATCGTAAGTGGCATATATTGCCCGCTATAGGGTGGGGAAGTCTGGCAAAAAACAGGCGCTGACTCAGCGTGCGTCCCAGACGGTCTGTTGCTTGCCAGCTGTCAGGCCAGAGTTGCCACAAAGAGATAATTACCTAATTATTTCAATGTCTCTGATTGATTTTTTGTAGTTTTTTTACTGTAATATATTCAATAGTGTCTAGTGTGATATATTTATATAATAAAATGAGTGAATCATCGCTGTACTCAAAAATATGGTGTGCATATTGTTGATTCAATTATGTTCATCAAACAGTGAACAAATACTTTGTCAGTTATTACGATATATACACAGGTTATATATAAGTATCTGCATGTTTTGTTCACCATAACAAACCACTAAGTTGCTATTATGAGTCAAAAAGTAACGAGGAGTGACCGCCACACACCAGTCAGCCACTCGCTGCCACTCACTCCCTCAACACCTCACTCGCCCACATTCTCCTCCCACCATACCGTTTTTGCTTTATTCACTATATACAGACGTTATATATATGTATCTACATTCGTGTTCACCATAATGAACCACTAAGTTGGCATGCTGAGTGGCAGTGGCAGCCCGCCACTGGCTGCTACTTCCTCCCTCCCTCAAGTCACCTGACTCACAACATTGTCCTCCCACAATACTGTTTTTGCTTTTATTCATTATATACAACGTTACATATAAGTACAGTGGCACCTCGACATACAATTGCCCCTACTTACGATAATTTTGAGTTACGATGTAAATTTCATCGAAAAATGCGACTCGACATGCGATAGTATCGTCGACTTCCAATATTGTTGGTACACATTTGGGTCGACCAAGCGCGTGGTTCCCAGTCACGTGGCGGACCTGCCTCAGTTTCAATTGCAGTGGCGGGTAGATGGGCTTGGTGGGTGAACAGGTTCGAGCAGGCAAGTGGGTGAATAGGTGGGTGGGTGAGCAGGCAGGTGGGTGAATAGATGGGTGGGTGAGCAGGCAGGTGGGTGAATAGATGGGTGGGTGCATCGACAGGTGGGTAAGTGGGCGTGCAGGCATGTGGGTAAACAGGTGGGTGGGCAGGGAAGTGGGCAAATAGGTGGGTGGGCAGGCAAGTGGATGAACAGGTGAACAGGTGGGTAAGTGGGTGTGCAGGCAGGTGGGTAACAGGTGGGTGGGCAGGGAAGTGGGTGAACAGATGGGTAAGTGGGTGTGCAGGGAAGTGGGTAAATAGGTGGGTGGTGAACAGGTGGGTAAGTGGGTGTGCAGGCAGGTGGGTAAACAGGTGGGTGGGCAGGGAAGTGGTGAACAGTGGGGTAAGTGGGCATGCAGGCAGGTGGGTGGGCAGGGAAGTGGGTGAACAGGTGGGTGGGCAGGTAAGTGGGTGAACAAGGTGGGTAAGTGGGTGTGCAGGCAGGTGGGTGGGCAGGGAATGGGTGAACAGGTGGGTAAGTGGGCATGCAGGCAGGTGGGTGGGCAGGAAGTGGGTGAACAGGTGGGTGGGCAGGGAAGTGGGTGAACAGGTGGGTAAGTGGGTGTGCAGGCAGGTGGGTGGGCAGGGAAGTGGGTGAACAGGTGGGTAGTGGGGGTGCAGGCAGGTGGGTGGGCAGGGAAGTGGGTGAACAGGTGGGTAAGGGGGTGTGCAGGCAGGTGGGTGGGCAGGGAAGTGGTGAACAGGTGGGTAAGTGGGTGTGCAGGCAGGTGGGTGGGCAGGGAAGTGGGTGAACAGGTGGGTAAGTGGGTGTGCAGGCAGGTGGGTGGGCAGGGAAGTGGGTGAACAGGTGGGTAAGTGGGTGTGCAGGCAGGTGGGTGGGCAGGGAAGTTGGCGAGACTGGAACAGAGACAGATGACACGTGTGATCTCCTGCCTGGTCACCCCCTTGCCCCCCCCTCACCTCACGCCAGCCTTCCCGTCTCCCCTCCACATGTAATTACCTGTGGTGTCTGTGTGTAGCTAAGATAGTCTTGGTAGTAAGGTTGATGTAAAGTCATTCCTGGTTACTGACTTTAATAATAATAAACGATTACATGATAGAGTAGCTCCCAAGCTTGGCAGGCGTCCTGTGTGCTGTTTACCTTCTTTCTCTAGTGGCGTCCAGCCGCCGCACATAGAAAACGGATGGTACCATTTTCTGTGAACATGACATTACCTAAGTGTAATTACCTAAGTGCAGTTACAGGATGAGAGCTACGCTCGTGGTGTCCCGTCTCCCCAGCACTCTTTGTCATATAACGCTTTGAAAATACTGACGGTCTTGGCCTCCACACCTTCTCACTTAACTTGTTCCAACCGTCTACCACTCTGTTTACAAAAGTGAATTTTCGTATATTTCTACGGCAGCATTGTTTCGTTAGTTTAAATCTATGATCTCTTGTTCTTGA
>WNGS01136492.1:0-16086 GCA_020271785.1 Procambarus virginalis
GTCACATACCTGCAGTATATGGCCGGTTTCAGTTCAAGTCGACTAAGACTTTTTCTCAATAGTACCCATGTAGAGTTTGCAAAACAGGACGCCTAGGGAGAACCCATAGCGACCCCATCTACTTGCTTATACAGTGCCCATCCGGGCTCAAGAAGGTGCCTCCTTAGTACAAGCTTGGAGTAGTTTCCTCAGGAATTTTTCTGGCATGTCAAGAGGAGTACATGCCGGTCTCGATACACTCGGTCCATTATCATCCGATTGTTTCATCCACAGGTACGTTGGTGAACAGTGATTCTACGTCCAACGATGCTCTTATCCCTGTAGCCGTGTTCCCCGCAGTAAGTCAACAAATTCCTTCGGGGATTTCAGGCTGAAGTTGCACGGGACATAAGGAGTCAGTAAGCCGTTGAGTCGTTTCGCCAGTCTGTACGTGGGTGTGGGTATCTGGCTGATAATTGGCCGAAGTGGGTTTCCAGGCTTATGCGTCTTGACGTTTCCATACGCATATCCAGGTTTAGAAGAAGAAGCGTTTGAGCAGAATTCTGTGTTACGTTTCACTTACGAGATGGAGAAGGATGGGAAGCTGCCCTTTCTAGATGTAACAGTCATGGAAAGGAGCGGAGGTTTCCACACTACAGTCTACACTAAGGAAACAAACATAGGAATGTGCCTAAATGCCAACAGTGACTGCCCAGATAGGTACAAGAGGAGTGTTGTTAACGCTTATGTCGACCGTGCTCTCAGCCACAGCTCAGAATGGAAGCAAGTCGACGAAGAACTCTGTAGAGTAAGGCAGGTCCTAGTCAACAACGGCTTCTCCAATGGTTTCATTGAAGACATTATAAGAAGGAAAGTGAAACGCCATGCAACCTCTGAAGATACAACTAACACAACACCTATACCCCCTATTAGACTATTTTACAGGAACTTCTTCTCCACAGCTCATAAAACGGAGGAAAGGGTCCTGAAAGATATTGTTAATAGAAACGTTATCCCTACAGACAAAAATCAGAAGATACAATTGACGATTTACTATAAAACCAAGAAAACTGCCAACCTACTCATGAGAAACTCTCCAGACACAAAGCAGAACGCTTTGAAAGAGACCAATGTCGTCTATGCCTTCAAATGCCCACTTGGGGACTGTAAGCCCCAAAGAACTCAATATATAGGCAAGACAACAACATCTCTTTCCAGGCGATTAACGATGCATAAGCAACAGGGCTCTATCAAGGAACATATAATCTCTTCCCACAACCAAACCATCACCAGAGAAATCTTAACAAACAACACAGAAATCATTGATAGATACAGCGACAATAGGCGGCTTGACATCTGCGAGGCACTACACATCAAGAAGTCAACACCAGCAATCAACAGCCAATTAACGCACTACTATATTCTACCCACTTCAAGACTCCGCTCCAATATAGAAACATCAAGAAATACGGGCCAATAGGCCTTCTGCAGTTACAGATCTATTCTTCCCTTATACCCATTGTTTCGTGTTCTCTGTTTGTTCTCACCTCACCCCAAACCATTGTAACATGTCACCTCACCCAAATGCAGGTATTTAAACTCTGTTCAGTTATAGTTGTTCTGTGTGTGTGTAACTAAAGTCTTTGAAAATGTAATAAGTTTTACGAAACGCGCTCAAGTGTCGCGTCAGACTAAGAAATAAAGAATGAATTTTGGAGAATTGATTTTTAATTTACCGTCATCAGTAAAAACAAACATAAGGAAAATTGAGAAAATTCGTGTTAGAATTATTAATCTTACTTTTTCGGTCATATATATATATATATATATATATATATATATATATATATATATATATATATATATATATATATATATATATATATATATATATATATATATATATATAGGATATATTATCAAGAAGTAGACAGACATTTAGAATTAAGGATATGTAGGGGTAACAGAACCTTGTGGAGTAGCAAAGTAATGACCTAGGTACCTTATATAAAATATTTTCTTTCAGATACTAATTCAATCTTAGTGTTAGGGAAATTTAAGGTTGGCAGGGATTAGACATCATTCGCGGCGTATCTCGTAAGTTGGTGCAATTATCAGCTTTCCACAGGGATTGGTGGCTGATAATTCCTGATGGGGGACTGAATGTGTGCTTTGCCAGTGTGTTAATCTTTAATTAACATTTTTTTCAAAATAGATTTTTTTTTCGGGAATAATACATATTGTTCTTGATGGGGGTGGGTGGGGGTGATTTTTTGTGCGTTAACAGTAATAAAAGGGTGAAATTTTGAGTGCAGAGTAAGGACAAAACACCCATACAAATACGGAAAATCCCCTCCACCCCAGCTGCGCCTGACGATCAAGGCCACTATACGCTGCAATACTTTCAACCTCCCCAGCTGAGAAGAATCCTGGACTGACATAAATATTATCAAAATCACAAATGTCATACTAATGTCAGTCAGATGTCACTGGTCAGAAGCAAGAAATTAGATGTAAAAGATATTGTGTGACTTAGTAGCACAAGGCAAGATACTACAGAGATGAAATTAGATATTTCAATGTTCTACTTTTTATTAAAGTATAGGTTACATTTTAATTGTATTCATTTGGATGCGAGTTGCAGATGTTGGGTCTTTTTATATGAATGGAGTGTTTAAACAAATTTAGTCTGACTCTGGTAATATCACATATATTTATCTCTCACATCATTTATTTAATATATATGTGCATGATTTCAGAAACATGGTAATGATCCCAATGCGTTTTAGTTTGCCAATTAAACGTGGTCAAGGTTTTGATTTTTCAGGGGAGGAAGCTGATGGGACCTTGGGAACTGTAAAGCATGTACTTTCAGAGAGCTATATGATGCAGTTGCTAGGGTTTATAGAGAAGGTACTGCACACTGTGGTTACAAAAAGGCAGCAACAATTTTGAAAAGGGAATTTTATGGTATTCCTAGGCAATTTGTGCAAGAAATTTGTAAATCTTGCCCAACTTGTGAAAAGACACAGCCCCAGACATGCTGCCCCCCCCCCCTTTCTGAAACCGATCGTCGAAACGGAGTTTATGCATCGTATACAAGTAGACCTATCTGATAGACATGAGAAATTCTCCAGACGGAGACTATAACTATATTTGCCATGTGGTAGATCATTTCAGCAAATATATTGTGTTTGATTTAAAATCTAAAACTGCCAAGGAAGTTGCTTTAATGGTGGAGGAGCGCGTTTTAGCATATTAAGGACTCTTGAGAATTTTCCATTCAGACAATGGCAAAGAGTTTGTAAACCTAATGCTGAAATGTCTTTTTGATCAGTGGGGGGGGGGTACATTTTTATTTGACTGGAAGACGCTGTCACTTCCAGTCCAGCTGGTGATGATGTGTTAGAGGCAGCTGGTGATGATGTGCTAGAGGTCACTGGTGATGATGTGCTAGAGGCAGGTGGTGATGAATAAACTGCACCAATCACTGCCACTCCTCACACCAATGCAATAATACGGAGATTGATAGCAGTGCTTCACATTCGACAATGTTAAATTATTTAACAGATGACGAGATCATAAACATTGGAATAAATGAACAGCTCTCTGACCTTCATATAAAGGCTGCATGTGACCTCATCAAACAAAATATGCCAAGCGTAGAAGGCCTACATGACCCAGTGTTGCAGCGGGACCTTTCCTGGCCAGCTGTATTAGGTGAATTTATTCAAATAATTCAAGTTGATGGTTGTCACTGGGTCACCGTTTCCAGCACTGGAGAAACTGGAAATATTAACATATACGACACCAGGCATAAATTACCATCCAAATCTACTGATGTTTTCTTGTGTGCTCTTGCTAATTGCCAGGATGGGACTCAAGTATGAGTGGGGTGTATGCTGTGGCGTTTGCTGCATCACTTGCAAATGGTGAAGATCCGGTGAACCTTGTATATGATGTGCAGAATATGAGACAACATCTACAAGAGAGCTTCAAAGGAAAGTATCTCACCTCATTCCCTGCAGCTCTGACACTGAGAAGAAAACGAATCATCCGGTCATGCTCGATGGAAGTGTACTGCATTTGCAGAAAGCCAAATGATTTGAAGCTGATGGTATGCTGTGACCGTTGCAAAATTTGGCACCATGGATCATGTGTAGATGTTACAGAATGTAATGAAGATTCGTGGATTTGTTTCTTGTGCGCTAGCAAGTTGTGAATTATAATTTAAAATATTTAATTAATACATTATTATTATTATTATTATTATTATTATTATTATTATTATTATTATTATTATAACCTTACCAAATGCTTTGCTGAATCAAATAATGTCATTACTTTCAATGTGTTACAATAGCATAATTAAGTGCTGCAAGTGTCAGGTCTTTTATATAGTCGGTATTTGTTATATTCTGTACTCTGTAATACTGGGTATACATCCGGTGTTCTTACCCTCGACCGCGGCGAGGGTAAGCGGCGGTCGTATGGTCTGAAAGCCACAAATATTTACAATGGGGGGGGGGGGATAACATTTCCTCTTCAAGCACGCGCACACAAATGAACTGTTACTTAACTGGAAGCACTCGTACAACATAATTTACACGATTTCTCAGGATTATTATACTTCTTACCAGCATATATACAGTATAGTACCTAGGAGGTTCTCTTCAGTGATATCTTATATGTGCTGCCAATCTGCTGTATGGTGTCTATTAATCTTGTTTATCTGTATCTATTGCTATCCAGTCTCCCAATCTTTATGTACCCAATCTGAACATCTTTATCATTGTGATCATTGCTGTCTTCTTATATGTGCTGTCAATCTGCTGTATGGTGTCTATTAATCTTGTTTAAATTACCAATCAAGCTGTCAATGTAATCAATCAGAGCTTTAATATACCAATGTGCTTTAATATATTTACTAA
Source organism: Procambarus virginalis (assembly GCA_020271785.1). Lineage (NCBI taxonomy): Eukaryota > Metazoa > Arthropoda > Malacostraca > Decapoda > Cambaridae > Procambarus > Procambarus virginalis. The sequence goes on from WNGS01136492.1 coordinate 4,911, forward strand.
TCTCTCTCATCTCCTTTTTCTCTTGCTATGTATTTGTTATCATTTATTAATTTTGATAGAAATTACCTACTTAAAATTATCTGTTAGATTAAGGACCTGCCCGAAACGCTGCGCGTACTAGTGGCTTTACAAGATTGTAAATACTGTACTATTCAATGTATTCTCACAAACCCAATGTACCTTCTTGTATATATATATATATATATATATATATATATATATATATATATATTATATATATATATATATATATATATATATATATATATATATATATATATAAAAAATAAATAAATCTAAGATAATTAGATAATATATATATATATATATATATATATATATATATATATATATATTATATATATATATATATATATATATATAAATAAATAAATCTAAGATAATTAGAACCCAAGAAAACTACTGTGGAAATGTGCAGGACAAACATATCAATTGTGACACTAGCTCTCCACATATGTCATTTGCTTAATTTAGAAACTGTACTTGTGGTCGATCTCGAACCCATGTTGTTGATGTGACGATGTGTTATGAATTTTGTGGCTAGCTCCTCAATATTGTAACTTGCTTAGATAAATAAATTGTGTATTCAGTTCCTGAACCCATTATGTGATAAATTAACTAAACTAAAAATTTAGCATGGCGACGAAACCTGAACTGCATAATGTAAATAGGGGACTAACCAGAAAAAGATATAGGTGAAGAATAACACCAGGTGTTTTATTACTAACATTCTTAAGCACAACTGCCAAATACTTCGTCCGGTGATTTGTTTGGCTTCAGTTTAATAACAATAAAACAGAGAATGACTGAGACAATTCTTAGGTTCAAACGCTTTACCCCAAGAGCTTAATAAAAAAAATCAAGTTTCTGACCAGGGGAAGGAAGACACCAACGTCTGGGGGCATAATTTATTATAAAAGTACAGGAGAAATAATACTGCGGAAGTAAACCCGGCGTCTATGAATGTCATAACAAATGTATAAGAATAGCCGGGTCATAAATCAAAGTACACGAAACAACTTAAATTGCATACCCGTAGTGAATAAAAACCTTATAGCCTAGTAACAGCATCTGCAGAAACCTAATGGCCTAGTCTAGAAATTAGCAGAGAGGCGAATGTAACATAGATCTAACTTAAGTAACCGTCAGGAAGAATAACATAACATAATGGTAAACCCTACCAGGAAAAATGGAAAATAAACAGGCGGCAGAAAATACATAGAGACTGGAAAAACCTGATATGCATTTGTAGACGAAATAACCCCAGGCCAGAGGCCGAGCCGCCAAGGAAAAGGAGAGAGAATTACTTGCCATAAGGTAGGGCTTACTAGTAAAAAGACTGTAAAGTCAAAGTAGTAGCTGCGGACAGCGTAAGACTTGGGGACGGGCGCTGCACCCCCCTTCGAACCCCAGAAAACAGGAGGGAAGACGTGAGAAGCAACGACTGACGAAACCAACAGGGGAAATTTATATCAGCCAGCAGAAAGGGGGGAGGAGGGCGGGCGCTTGAGCGTCGCGGGCCGTGTCGAGAGGGAGTGAGGGCGGGACCTCGCCTCCCAAGGTATTTATGCCACCCAGACTGGCCGCGCCTTACGGAACGCGATGCGCAAATGTTTCTTCCCTCCTTCCTGGTCAGAAACTCCACCGTCTTTCGTTAGAAAGACAGTGTCCATTTGTTGAACGATTTTTATTTGAATTGTTCTGCCGGAAAGATATTTAGAGAAGTTTTTTAGCGATTATGTATATGCTGTTTAGAAGCAGCACATCTGGATGGTCTCTCTCTCTCGAGTCCTACTGCCAGATTGGGTTAAAAAAGCAGTCCCCGTGGCATAGCGGTAAAGCACTCGTTTGTACAGTATCTACCGGGGAGAATTGACCAGGTGCCAATCCTTAACAGTAGCCTAGCTCTGTTCACCCAGCAGTGAATGGGTACACGGTTTGGAGGGTCGTATTCCAGGGTCAAAATTAGGATTAAGGACATGCCCGAAACGCTATGCGTGGTAGTGACTTTACAAGAATGTAAGAACTCTTGTATATATAAATAAAATAAATAAATATAAAAGTAGCAAATTAGGCTAGTTAGTTTTGACTGCTCTCATAAATCAACTTATCATCCTTATAGACGTTGGGCTACTAATGTTAAAGTCAATGATTGATTAGTTATTCACATATAATGTAAATGTGTAAATGACAGCTGCGTCAAACAGCCTGGTGGACCAAACTACAAACCGGAGAAGGCCTGGTCCTCGGGGTAATTAGCTTTGGGTAATTACACGACCCTTTGAGTGACGTGATGAATATGGGGGGCACAGTAAACTAAGACTCACAGGATGAGTATGTGGTTCAATATATACAATATATAATATATATATATATATATATATATAATATATATATATATATATATATATATATATTATATATATAATATATATATACAGTATATGACAAATTTTAAAGTATATTTTATATTTCTGAATTTCTCATGATATATATATAAGGCTTACTTAAGTTAAGAGCTGTACTTGTAGATGACATTCCCCGGTTTGGCACCTTCTTTTGAAAATTACTTGCTTGTGGCTGACATATATAATCTGACTGTGTCAGCCATAATTCACCTAGACATCGATCCTGCGTCATATGATGATAGAGTGCAATTATGGTAATATTGCAACTTCATAGGAATTCCTTAAATCATAAATATATCTTGGTTCTTATATTTGAAATATTGTTACATTCAACGTTTGAAAACAAAGTTTATATCTGTATTTTTAATAAAATATAAAACATTAATGTTTATCAACTCATCTCTGTTAGTTAGTTTAGCTCATTTATTATGCACCCCATACCCATCTTGTGGGCGGTAGTGGAAAGGGTTACAGAGGCACATAATGGGCTGAGGGACTGACGTGCTTATCTCTGAAGCTAGACACAGATATAATGAAATAATCAATGATGGAGTCAGAGTGTCTCCTGTGGATTCCTTCCCATATTGGTCTCCGAATGCATGATAGAACTGATGAGTTGGCCAGGACTTTTGCTCGTAAAGAGGAAATTGATTACCAACTTGGACTGCCTTTGAGCAGCCTGAGGCAGCAATATCCCAGGAACATCAACTAAATTTCGGAGACTTGAGGCAAAGTAAAATTCACACCAGTTACTCCCTCTATCATCATTCTATTATGCAGGAAGACCGCACGTCTATGGGTCATCCAATAATTTTAGCAGACTTCTAGATGTTACCACTGCTAGGCTTAGGCTCGGCTACACGTACCTCTGGGAGTTTGTAACATCTGCTGATGTAGATTTGACTAAATGTAACTCTGTCAGCAGAACTATTCGCATACTTTGCGTCATTATATAATGGAATGTGAAAAAAATCGCGGAATTTAGAGATAACACCATCATAGTGTCCCAGAAATGTGTAAGTACTTCATCATTCATATGATGTGTGCCCGAAATCTTAGCGAGTATCCAATTTGCTTACTGTAAGTAATGCATGCGCATGACTGTAGCTGCCGCCCATTGGGTGGTGTGGCACATGACTGTAAAGCTGCCGCCCATTGGTGGGTGTGGAGCACATGACTGTAAAGCTGCCGCCCAGTTGGGTGAGTGTGGAGCACATGACTTAAGCTGCCGCCCAGTTGGGTGGGTGTGGAGCACATGACTGTAAAGCTGCCGCCCAGTTGGGTGAGTGTGGAGCACATGACTGTAAAGCTGCCCCCAGTTGGGTGGTGTGGAGCAAGACTAGTAACTGTGCGACTCCTCATAGATGTAATGCCTTGTATAGTGACTGTTGTGAGCCTCTTGTTGATCACTTGTGACACAAAAGATTACTGATGTGTGTATTGTGTGGGTGATTAAATATGTATGTGTATGTATATATGTACGTATGTATATGTACATGTATGCATATGTATGTGTACATCTATATATAACATTAATAATTTTGTGACTAGCGTCAAAAGATTATTGCTTAGCTAAACGAACTAGAGGGTTCAGTTCCTGAACCGATTATATGTGCCTCTGTAATCCTTTACACCACCGCCCACGGGATGGGTATGGGGTGCATAATAAAGAAGGAAAATGAATGGACCGAACCCCACAATTCATTTAGCTAAGCAAGTTACAATCTTGATGAACTAGTTACAAAATTCACTATAAGTCGTCACATCATAAATGGGTTCGAGATCGACCACAAGTAGTGCATTACAAAATTTCTGGTAGTGGCTCAGCTTCACTAACCTGCCAGATGTGGCAGAATATTCAGATTGTAAACTCTGTGATAAACCTCTAATGCATTCACTAGAACACTATATTGTTGAATGTGAAACCGTAAAATATTTTAGACCTCCTGGCCTATTGTACCACCAACTGTGTAACTATTTCATTGACTCAGGTGTTCTGGACGACATTCTAACAATTTATCCAAAATTTGCTTGTCCATTTTAAAGAACGAAGAACAATTTTATTTAAATTACTTTCAAGCTGCATCACTTATGAACCCATCCCTGCCCTTGTGTGACAGTGCACAATAGAAAGTTGTTTTCACATATTCATACATTAAAACATTGATTGTAACCATGATATATATATGTGCCAGTTTAGACCTATTGTCTTGTGTATGACGCTCTGTCCTGCGTGACAGTGAATACCAGCATTATCCTCACTTTAATAGGACTTAATTGAAATCCTCAGATTAGGCAAAATTGTAATTAATTTTGTCAATAAAGATGTTAATAATAATAATTACATAATTTATCAGTATTGTGCAGCCTGTGATCCCCGCCTGGCTGGATACTGATACCTATAGGTAGTTTTCATGTGTCCGGACACCGGCGATAGGGTGGTATTATTTATTTAACTTAAGAGATATATATTTTTAGGTGTTGTCACATTAACGGCTACATCTTCCTTTCTTCTGACATATAGATTTTTAAGGTTAATTAAAATATATGGAAACTAATTATACAATTTATTGGCTGGTGTGCAGGGCTTCACACTCTCAGAGCTAGCCATCAAGTAACTATCAAAACGCATATATCTTCGTTTTCACTTCAGTTATATTTATGACAAAGGATTTTAAATGTAGCCTATATTTCTACCTTTCTGATGACATAAATACTTTCGTTATTTACAATATCTAGATCAAACTAACATTGATTTTCAAAAGGTTGTATATTTTCCATCAATGGAGAGCATCAGCCAAGAAGCCTTCTTTAAAATATGAATATCTTTCCTCACCCAATAAGATCTAATCTCTGAATAAAACGCAAAAAACGACTTGATTGTAACCTATCCACCGCTGCCCATTGGATGGGGGAAGAGGGGGTTATGTGTAGGATAAACATCAATTGTGACACTAGCCCTCCATATATGTCAGTTGTTTAAATTATAAACTGTACTTGTGGTCGGTCTCGAGCCCATTGTTGATGTGACGTTGTGCATTGACTTTTGTAACTAGCTCATCAAGATTATAACTTGCTTGGCTATATGAATTGTGGGGCTCAGTCCCTGAGCCCATTATGTGCCTCTGTAACACTCCACTATCGCCCATAGGATGGGTATGGGGTGCATAATAAATGAACTAAACTAAACTCTGCCTTTTTGATAACATATACAATTATAAGCTTTATTTGTGAATCTCAATTAATGATCAGGGAGATTTTACATAAATACAGTACATGGTAGTTTAAGTAGCGAACGCATGCCAACGAATAACGAGTATATATATAACAAAACTATTGTCCTATGAAGCCGATTTAACTTCCAAACATATATTTTTTAATAAATGTTAAATGTTTTCTGGCTAGTTATGTTAGATGTTATTAAAAATACGTATTCTACTTGTTAACATTATAATTTAAATTTGTAATAATTTGTGCAGAGAAGTGCGGCAACTGGATATGCCAACAAACACTTTCCAAACAACGATATATCTTGGATAAATCGTTCCACAACATTGACGCTTGGACCGTCGACTTCCTTTGATGCTACTTATTTACTTATTTCATAATGAAATTATATTAGTTTGGAGTAAATGTATGTTTTCTCATGTTCTGCATTCAGCACCCACATTATAGTGAGTAAATATACCATATTACTTCATTAATTAAGTAATGCTAGGAGGGTTTGAGTAGCTTTGGGTCTTTAGTTGACAGAATCTCCAATAGATGGGGCGAGAGTCGCCTCATCTCTCTCGCCCGAGCAAGAGTCGAAACTTAATTTAAAATTGATATATCTTTGTCCTCCAACATAATATATTTCATTTGGTGCAATCATAATAATGTTCATATCTCGGTCTTTCTGGAGGCATATAAGATTTTAGGCTTTATTAGCGTATCTTTGTTAATTATACAATATATCGGCAAGTGCGTAGGCGTTACACTCCATGACCGAAAAGCTACTGAACGCCACTATAAAAACATATGTATCTTCACTTGAGCTATAAATATGTCTATTGTAATGTATTTAAAATGAAGCTCATATTTCTATCTTGCTTATGACATATAAACATTTGTGTTTATTAACGAGTTTACGTGAAATAAACATTGATCTGAGAGAGAGTTGCTCTGTCGTTCAGTCTGTACGGGGTCGGAGCTCCGTAATTTTTAAAATACATGTATCTTCATTAGAACTTTAAATATATCTATGGTAAAGTGCTTAAAGTGAAGCTTATATGTCTGCTTTTCTTGAGACATATAAAACATATATGTTTATTAACGAATTTACGTGAAATAAGCATTGTTCTGAGAGAGAGTTGCTCCGTCGATCGATCTGTCCGGGGTCGGAGCTCGGCTATTATAAAAGTACACGTATCTTCGCTTTAAATTTAAATATGCCCATGGTAAGGTATTTAGAATAAAGCTTATATTTCTATCTTTCTTGCGACATATAAAACTCTTACGTTTATTAGGGAATCTGCGTGAAATAGGCATGGTTCTGAGATGAATGCTGCGGTTTTCGAGCTCGACGAGAGATGAAAACTGCCACTTTTATACAACTACAAATATCTTCGGTTTTACTTAAAATATTTGTCTGATAGAGGTTTTACATATAGATCGCGTTTCTGTCTTTCTTCTGACTAATAAATAATTTTGGTTTAATAAGTAATCAAGATGTTTTCAACAATATTCATTCAGCGTTCATCTATTCCAAGACGGGCGACCCTTTTGAAAACACGATACTTGGGTTAACCCATCCTATACTTGGGTCAGTTTCCATTATGGTTCGGAACATCAACATTGTCAAACTATAATGCAAATTCTGACCACCAGAGGCGCTATGTATAGGGAGTGTTATCATAGTTATTGTAACAATTAAGTACATTTTTGTTGTATAGCTTGTATATGGACAATATTATGAGCCGCGGATTTATAGTGTAAATAAATACGCGTTTTGTTTTTAGTACGAAAATCTGACAGAGACATTCTTATAGTCATGTCACACTACCGAGGGATGGACATTGCACATCTAACTAACACATCTACAAATACAGGTTTTGGTCTGTCCTGCACCATTTTAAAATTGTGTAAAGCAAGAGTGGTACTTCATTGCCTTCTCACCTTTGACCCCCACATTCCGACCTTATATATTACCTTTCTCCGCCACTCTTAACACTCGATATAATGGTCCAGTCCGCCCTAATACGTCGTCACTTCAAATGTGTGGGTTGGGTGTTATGTGTATTTGTTCTTTATAATTGATAATTATCCCGGGTGTGTTGAACTTCCTGGTGACATCATTGCTGTAAAATTTTAAAAGACGACGCATGCAAGAAAATGGTCCAATTATGAAGGCGTTGATTAACGCGAGGTTTTCTCCCACTTACCAACAATAGTTTTCACATCCCCGGCCACAGAAACAGTCCCTGGTACAAATTCACACCAGTTACTCCATCTATCATCATTCTATTATGCATGAAGAACCGCACGTCTATGGGTCATCCAATAATGTTAGCAGACTTCTAGATGTTACCACTGCTAGGCTTAGGCTCGGCTACAAGTACCTCTGGGAGTTTGTAACATCTGCTGATGTAGATTTGACTAAATGTAAACTCTGTCAGCAGAACTATTCGCATACTTTGCGTCATTATATAATGGAATGTGAAAAAATTGCGGAATTTAGAGATAACACCATCAATAAGTGTCCAAGAAATGTGTAAGTACTTCATTCACAATGATGTGCTGCCCGAAATTTTAGCGAAGTATCCAAAATTTGCTTACTGTCGGTAATGCATGCACATGACTGTAAAGCTGCCGCCCAGTTGGGTGGGTGTGCAGCAAGACTAGTAACTGTGTGACTCACTATAGATGTAAAGTGCCTTGTATAGCGACTGTTGTGAGCCTCTTGTAATGTCACTTGTGACACCTCTTTGTGTCACTTGTGACACAAAGATTCTTGATGTGTGTATTTGTGTGAGTGATTAGATATGTATGTGTATGTATATGTGTATACGTATATATATATGTACATGTATGTATGAGGGTGTGTACATGTGTATACAACATTGATAATTTTGTAACTAGCGTCAAACATTATTTGCTTAGCTAAACGAACTAGAGGGTTCAGTTCCTGAACCGATTATGTGCCTCTGTAATCCTTTACACCACCGCCCACGGGATGGGTATGGGGTGCATAATAAAGAAAGAAATTGAATTGGTATTATATCATTTCTCTCCAGGTGTTCTACCCATTTAGATTTAATTATTTTTCCAGTATTTTGACTATTACACTTGTCAATGATACAGGTCTATAATTAAGGGGGTCTTCCCTGCTTCCACTTTTGTAGATTGGAACTATGTTAGCATTTTTTTTGGCTTGGCTTGTGTTGACAAAACGGAATGATCTTTATAAATAGTTCGAAATTATGATTACGCCGCATGAACTTAAAGATTTTCTTATGTTAATGCCTAATTGGCATCTAAAATTTCTTAAAGCTATAATTTAGATAGAGACTATTTATAGTATATATCTGAAATCTTCACTAACGTTTTAAATATAAATTTAATACATGGAAATTTCTGAGATTTTTATATAAATTTTAACAACTTATTAAAAAAACTTCAGAAATATCAATTCTTCTGTAATAATTTACAAAAGTAAAATAAATTTTATCATTCAGTTACATTTTTTCATTTTTTGTATAAGATAATATGAATAAACTTTTAATATTTTGTTTCAAGGTGTTATTTCCTGTTGCTTCTTTGTGTATATCCACAGTTTCCATAGTAGTATATACTGTATATTTTTGTCATAAATAATGTACAGTGACTAAAGCCACTAAAATACATTTCGAGCATTATTTTAAGAAACTAATTAAAAATAGAATTGTAGTTCTCACCCAAAGTTTACCATAAAATACGAGGCTCCGTTTTCTTACATATAATAATATATTAAGTAAAGATGGAGAATATTTTCAGGTGAAGGGAAGTCGGCCTCTTTATAGCCTTATTATGGACACAATATTTATTTCTCTTGTATTGCTGCTTGGTTTGGATTTTACGCCCATATATATATATATATATACATCAATCTCATCTATAGTCAGTTTATCCCAGCACAATGGTAGAATCAGAATAATACAGGAGAAGATGCCCTTGGGGCGAGCATTGAAGTGGGGACAGAAGAAGATAAGGGGGGTGAGAGGAAGAAGATTTGTAGGAGAAAAAGTGCCAGGGCTAAACCCAGCTGCATGTCTTTTAGATGCGGCGTTCGAGGCAGGGACTCAGTCGGGTGTTTTTAGCGACAACAGCAGGGACATCACAAAACTCACAACATCTCAGTGATTGGCTCAAGAGCGTCAGGGCTGAACTTTTACGGATGGTTTGTGCTGGTTGTTGAGAGCTGAATACGTATGATGGTGGATGCTGGGTGTTGAGATCTAAAGTTTATCGAAATATAGAGATAGGAGGAGGATCATGGATGGTAGAGAAGAGGTCATGAGTGTGTCGTGGTCGTCTGAGAGTGTGTAGGAGAAAATCAATATGTTGTTCATGAAAAGTGAGTAGTCTATCAATTTGTCTGTCTGATAAAGTTTTCCAGTATACATTTAGGGCAGGAATGTTCGTACTTTCATGGAGACTTTGACTGGTAATAAACTCTTGCCATCGGTTTTGAGTACCCATCTTAATGCTCTATTCTGTATTCTTTGAAGCTTTAGTTTGTTAGTACGTGAAGATAGAGAGAGAGCTAGTGGAGCATATGTTAGGAGAGGTCTAATTAGTGCTTTGTAAAGGTGCATTTTGTGTCCGGTTTTGCATATCTGAGTCTGTTCAGTTTTTTCATAGCTTGAAGAGCTATTGCATGTTTCTGTGTAATGTGTGTGTGTGAAAGAGTAGGTTGTCGATCAAATGTGAGTCCAAGGACTGTGGAGGAGGGAGACACAGAGATATAAGTAGGATTTGGAGTGTATGAATAGAGTTTAAGAGGAATAGGGCGAATGATACTTTTACAGAAAAAGTATGTAATTTTGGATTTACTGGAGTTGGTTGGTGAGCCTTTCAAAGACTTTGCCAAGTGTCTCTAGAAGGCTGATGGGTCTGTAGTTCTTTGGTCAGTGTGAGGTTTCCAGGTTTTGGAATAAGAACGGCTGTGGCAGACTTAAAGTTGAGAGGGAAGTATCCAGAGGCAAGGGAGGCGTTGAATAGGTTAGTGATAGCATTAATGATAGAAGCAGGGAGTTGTCTAAGAAGGATATGTCCAATGCCAGACGCACCAGGGGCTCTACGACGAGTGCCCATGAGAGCTGTCTTGACATCAGCTAGAGTTAGGGGAGTCTGTAGTTCAGTGTTTGAATTGAGATTGTCAAGGTGGATGAGGTCGTCTGGTGTAGTTGCTTGTCTATTTTGGTGTATCCAGTCTTCGACTCTGTCAATGTTGGGGCGTGCAAATGGTTCAGGGGGATGTGGGTGAAAGATTTGTTCCCAGTGGTGTTTAAAAATGTTGAGTACTGCATCAGGATCAGTGATTTTGTTGTTATTATGAAGAAGGTATTTAAACGGTGTGTGAGTTGATCATTGTAATCGTTTAATTTGTTTCCAGAATTCTTGAGGTGTCAGTTTTCTGTATTGTTCTGCTTGTTCTATGAGGTGTTTCCAATGTTTTGTGTGATCTTCATCTAGGCTGTAAGGATGTGGTTTTTAATGCTGTTAGG
>WNGS01136503.1:0-15498 GCA_020271785.1 Procambarus virginalis
CAAAGAGTTCTTAGTGATATATATATATATATATATATATATATATATATATATATATATATATATATATGTGTGTGTGTGTGTGTGTGTGTGTGTGTGTGTGTGTGTGTGTGTACTCACCTAGTTGTGCTTGCGGGGGTTGAGCTCTGGCTCTTTGGTCCCGCCTCTCAACCGTTAATCAACAGGTGTACAGGTTCCTGAGCCTATTGTCTTCTCTGAATGCTCTTTGTTTTCTTCTTCGAGGATGTGGGTCCCTGCAATTGCACCAGAGGTGGTACCCCTAATATATATATATATATATATATATATATATATATATATATATATATAATATATATATATATATATATAAACTAAATACATTTAATCTTAATATTTACAATATACTTCTTTCATTATTTGTGTCATTATTATTAATTGCATCATGATTTGTGAAGAAACATGAATGGTCCCCAAGCTTCAATTAACAATAAAATAATTAATAAAAAAACTATTATTATTATTATTATTATTATTATTATTATTATTATTATTAATAACAATAATTTATTTATAAAACATTCCAGTATATCCGAATACAATGATTATATTGTAGGTACTGTACTTACATTTGTTATAAAACCATTAATCAATTCACGATTGTCACATGCAGCTTGGGGGAGCCTAGCTACAGGCCTGACCCTTCGAGGGATCAATGAGTGAATATTGTTCAATGCTGCTTGATAACCATTCAAGCTTCTAAATCCACACTCACACACAACTTATAAATTATGTAAAGAGGCGTTAAAAAACTCTAACAAAGAGATCTAGATACGCTTTCCAACTTCAGAATTGGAATATGAATTTCCTTAGTGGAATATTTCAGAAAGTACACCTAGCCATATTTGATGTTACTTGTCAAGTAAAGACACATGTACACAAACGATTTTAGACTTCGAGCTCCATTGAAAACAATGTAAACTTTACATAGCAAATTGTTATTCCATAAATATAAGGGGTTTTATACAGCCAGAATATTATTAATCAAAGTTATTTATGTACTAACAATGCAAAATTAACCCTCTAAAATTCTGCAAATGTTTTCAAATTCATAATATTTATTCACTGCTCCTCCAGACTTAATATTTGGCACGTTCGAAACTGAAAATGCGTCACAGATACGCATATTCCAGCATGAAACAAACCTGCGGACATTACCCTCCGACTAGAGGTGCCCAGACATCCGTGTCAGGTGAGGGGGGGGGGAGTACAAAAAGTATCTGAAGGTAGGGGATATCATTAGAGGTATTTATAGGCGGTGTCTCCTTAAACGGCCTACTTCTTGCCCTCTTGTGTGTTCTTGGTGAGTAAACCAGCTCTGTATCGTGCATATAAATCTTCTGACATCTTCTGGTCACACGAAGCACCAGGCAACGTCTTGGCACTCATCTAGAAATGTAGTAAATGTTATTATTTGTCAAGAACTATTTGGATAAACTCCTTGATTATATTAGGTTATCTAATTGTTCAAGTTCAAGTTCAAGTATGTTTATTGAGACAAGAAAAAAATACATCTCAAAGGGATAGAGTAGCTTAGGCTATTTCTACCCCCCTCCACTTCAAGTCCCTCAAGGGGCGCACAAATTCAGTGAGTATAAATACACAAATCACAATACAGTGCAAGAATCCCATTTAACATTGCAGGTTAATATAGTAAACACAGCATATAACTGTTACACTCTTGGGGCAAAATTCTTGTAGCTCCTAATTAAGTATACTGTCTATCATATTATCACACATCCAAACAATTTGATGTGGTACACTACTTATTTCCATATTTCTATAGTTATCAATAAGTTGACACTCTAATACATAATGTTCTAAGGTGTGGGCGTGCGGCATACTACATAATTTACACTCCTTTTTCACTGACATCAACACTGTATTGCCAGATATATTTATATCCTAATCTTAATCTCATGTAAACTGAATCCTTCCAAGTAGACTTTCCTCTAACATAGGTGAAGGACGAATTTGTATTTATTATTGAATAATTCTTAAGTGTGTTACTACTGCCATCCATTGTCATTCTTTTTATCATTTCTTCACCCTCTTGGAGCATCTTGATTCTTGTTTTTATTTGTTTCAAGGTTATCTGACATACAACATCGACAAGAGTTTTTTCCGTGGCTCTCTTCGCCATCTCATCAACTACCTCATTCAACAGTATTCCCACATGTGAAGGGATCTACATGAATCTTACTTTATATCCATTTTTTCTAATTTCTTAACATTCTCTCTATACTCTATCACAATATAACTGGTAAACTGAACGTCTGCTATTTAAAGACTCTAACGCTCCTCTACAGTCAATAAAGAAACAGGCATTTTTACCACATTTGACTACTTCCTGTAATCCTGCTAATACACCTTGGAGTTCAGCCTGCGTTGAAGAGACATTGTCAGTTAAGCGGCGTCCAATAACAGTACCTACAGGGCCGATGTCAGTGTACTCCCTGATCAAGACTCCACATCCTGCCTTCCCATCCCTAGCTACTGACCCATCACAATATACATGTAGAGTGTTTTCTGTAGGTAGTTTACTAATTATGCAATCATATGTTGCCCTCAGCTCTCCCATCTCAAACATACTTTTTTTCTTTTGCGAGGGAGTAATTACTACATCTACATTACAATCCTCCCACGGTGGTGTGAATTGTCTCTTAGGCACTGCAATTACATTCTGTAATAACATCATACTTTATAAGATTAGAGCATAAGGTACTCATATATGATCTCTTTATCCCCAATACTCTTCAGATTCAACTCCATCCTCATTATCTCAATTATAGCATTTCTTGGGCATCCTAAGATAATTTTCATGGCTTCATTTTATACCTTCTCCAACTTGCCCATCCTACCTTTACCAAAACAAAAAATGACAGGTGCAGCATAATCAATAAGGGATCTTACAGTACTCAAGTATATCATTCGTAGCACAGGGACTCCCACTACCTTTCCACTGCATGCCAAGGCCTTCAGAGGGTGTAATCTCTTCCGACATTGACCCAACAGTCTGTTCATCTCAGTTTCCAAACTCTCATGGGTATATCCAACATATATGCTTAAATATTTATATATATTAACTCTCTCTATATTTTTACCATTTATTTTCAATATAATGGGCCTCCGACTTCTACTTTCAAACTTAGTTTCGTCTTCATTAACCACCAGTCCCATATGGTGACACAAATTTCCGAAATTATCCAACACCGTTTAAACCTTTGAAATATCTTTGCCATGAAACAAAATATCATCGGCATATATGATCGGAGTTACCCCATTTGAGTATCTCTCAGACTCTATCTTATTCATTAGTACATTAAACAGGGTGGGACTCAACACCCTGAGGTGTGCCGAGTTCAAAAGATCTCACACCTGACATACAACCATGATACCACACCTGAGCCTTCCTTTCTTTCTTGAAGATAATCCCCTATCCAGCGCAATAATCTCCCTTTAACACCAAGACCAGCTAGTTCATATAAGATAACCTCTTTGTTGGCTTTATCAAAAGCTACTTGTAAATCAATAAAAATTCTATAGTAATCATTATTAGCTAGACATTTTATAATACAGTCAGAGGTACTTTTGTCTCAGAGGAACCCGTACACATTACTAAACAGCTGATCACCCATCATATATAAAAGTCTATTTAAAATTATCCTCTCCATCATTTTACAAAAACATGAGGTTAAGGACACAGGTCTGTACTCTCCATTGGCTTTAGGGATAGGGGATGATAGCTTTTTTCCATTTACTAGGAATACTGCCCTCTTTATAACTAATATTAAAGAGGTCTAACAGTGGGTTTTTCTTCATAATGGCAAGTTCATTAAATATTTCATAAGTTACTCCATCCTCCTCAGGGGCGGTAGATTTCCCAACTTTAATTGCCATTATTAGTTCATCTCTGGTAATACCTGTGCAAGTGACATCACCACTGTTACCTGCTGTAAGTATAAAATTCTTTCTTAGATCTTTTCAAGAATCTAATGACTTTCTCGTTATAGCGGGCAATGAAATAAATTTGGAAGCTTCCGCCCATTTATCTACGAGACCATTCGCAATTCCTTGTGGGTCAGGATGTACAACAAAATTATGCTATTTACCCCTTACTTTATTTACATCTCGCCAGATTTCCTTTAAGTTTCTGTTACTCCCAACTTTCACTGCAAACTTCTGTCAATACTTGCTCCTAATTTCCTTTCTCTTCTCCCCACACAGCCTAGCAACTGCCAGTAAAGCATTCTTCCCTTCCTCAGTCCTACCATTCCTATTTCAATTCCTGTGAGTTCTCCTCATTGTCAATGTCCACCCCTTAAGCATCTTGTCTTGGGTATAATTTTCTTTTCTGGGGGGGATGCTTTTTTATACTAGATGTTCTTCTGTTCAATGTCGCATTAAATACATCTACCTCCTTAATTAGATCCTCATAAAATGCTTCTGCCGAAACTGGTTTATAAGCATCATATCAAGATTTAATATAACCAACAAGACCCCTTAATTCTCCTTCACTAAACGCTAACCGTTTCTTCTGGAGGCAGGCATTCTCTTTATCTAGTTTAAGCTATATTTGTAATGCAAAATGTTCACTTAGCATTTCATCCACACTAAGACAATTCCCCTCTATGCCCTCAGCATTTATCAAACAAGCATAATCTAATCTCCGTCCCAGCAGATGAGGAGGAGAGGGCTCGCGAAGCAGTTTCTGCAAAAACTGGTACCATCTGCAACCATTCCTATTTGCTTTACCCCTTGATCTTAAAGCTGGATGTCTGGCATTAAAATCCTCTACCACAAGTGTATCTTCAGAAAAGAAGGAATCTGGCAAGTATCTTAAATCAAGGGAGCTATCAGAGATGTATTGATTAATGAAATTCAACTCTCGGTCTTGCAATCGAATTCGCAAATTAATACTTTCAATACCTCTATATCTCTGAGGGATTCCAGTTATCTCGACAGGTATGGTACTTTTGACATAACATGAGACTTCCCTAATTCCTCCATCAGCATATAAGTGAAAACCTGTATAGCCATTTAGCCTCAGAATGCTACCATCCCTATCCCCAGTTTCCTGGAGTGCTACTATGTCAATATTCTCTCTAAGAGTATAATAGTGTACATCCACCGCTCTAGTTTTTAACCCATTAACGTTCCAAGATGATATCCTCACTTTACTTTCATTCATGATTAATAATAAAACTACCTTTGCCCTGTCCGTCACATTCCATAAAATACGAGATTACCTTAGACACTTCCTCCCAACACTATAACATTTTTGCTTTCTCATCACTTGTACAACCACTACTAACATCATATATTATTCATGATATTATTATCATGAATAATATCCGTGATATTATTCATATCTATTTTCTTTTTTATTTCTGTATACCGTTTTACTCTAACCTTTGTTTTAACATTTGTCACTACAGAAGGTTGAACACCGCTAACATTACTAGAAAGTTCATTTTCCTGACTATCCTCTATCATCAATACGTCATGTTCTTCCTTACTTTCTTCTACGCACGTTTCACTTTCCATTTCACGTTCTGTTTCACCACCATCTTCACCCCGTCTACCCTCCATAGCTAATTTTCTAATGTTCAATCCTTTTGTCTAGTTTTTTTTAGATATTCCAATATTTGAGTACCAACCTCCGAGTTCACTATATTGTCCTGAACCTTATCTCCACAGGGTTTCATTTTTTCAACTGCATTTCCTACTTTCCCTAGGCTCACCTAAATTGTCTCCGTTCCTTTCTCCCACACATTGCACATAGGAGTTGTCGTTGGCTTCCAGCTATTTCCTCCATGTTCCTGCTGCACAGTCTTTCCTTCCTTCGAGGATACATCTATCCTGCTTGTAGAACCCGTCCTGGAATCTCTCAGATGAGGCTTCATGGGGCATAGATAAGAACCAGCATTGTGGCTGTCACGACAATTGCAACAAGATGGCAAGACCTTTTCGTTGTTTTTAATCTTGACTATACACTGTCATGAGTCGTGTTTCTTATCACAGTACCGACACCTGGGGTCAAACTGACATTTCCACGTTATATGTCCCCCCAACGAGAACACTTCATGCATAATATGGGCTCCTCAATGTATTTTGCCACTTTCCTGTAGCCTAGTCCTGCACAAAAATTCTTTCTGGAGCCTCACCCTTTACCAAGGCAACAACCTGACTTTGTTTTCACCACGAACACTGTTCCTCTTTGCCCAAACAACACTATCATTGTTGAGAAGAAGATAATCAGGATCCAAATAAGTTGGATACTTAAAAACTATGACCTTGGTGTACATCATACCTTCTTCCGGAGTAATCATCACGATATTTTTAAACCCATCCGTCGTTAGATGTTCCACGGCCTGTTCTGTCCCAACTGTTATGTAGGGCCGGTGAGCACCCTTCTTGAATATTGGTTCATATTCAAAACGCTCATTAGTCAAACGAACCGTCCACTCCAGCTTCTGATGGAAGTTCAGTTGGCACGTTGTAGGAAATAACAGCCTCTTCCTTCTATTAAAGTGCTTCTCTTGCGACCTGATGAGTAGGGTTTAATTTTTTGGTCTCTTTGTTATTTCATCTTCACTTTCATTGTCTCGTCGTCTGTGAATATTTCGCCGTTTATTTCTGTTTATTACTACGTCATACGACCTGATATCATCTTGTCTGTCCTCCTCACTACCACTTAAGCATACCGCCTCAGTCATTTCCTCGACACTCAAAGGCACTGTCAACAATCAAGAACAAATTCACAATATCCAGCTGTAGCAGCCACGTGCAAAAACGAAGAGTGTGGAGCAATACGTCCACCTCCCACCAAGCAGCAGACGCCACTAACCTAATTGCTTAAGCTTAGATTGTCTAAGTGTGGCGAAGCTTGGGTAACAAACAGTATACGCTGGCATTCGCCGATCGCTGGCCATTCACAATTTGTCAGAAATATTAACTTTGTTGTAATAAAACAAAACCCAAGAATGAGTGATGTATGATAGTGCAGAAGATCTACATGAGAGAATCAAACAATTATATCCAGTAGAAAAAAACAGGAATACATACGCCTAGCTAGATACTTGATATTATTAAAGAACTAATATCAAGGGAATGGCTTGGCAAGCATTTTAAACCCAGTTGAAATCAGACCTATGTTACATGAGTTTGTGTTCAGTGATTTTGATAGAGACTAGGAGACTAGCCCTTGTATCTGTTGATGTAAAATGCAGTTGTGCAAATTTCTATTATTTAATGTTATATATGATACATAGAGTGATTGTATGTAATTATTATTTGAGGCTAGTTGTGCTAGGGTTTTGTCGAAGGTGAGGATATTTATTTGCTTTATTGAAAGTACATATTGTATTATTGTGTTTTAAATAAAAGAGAAAAAAGTAACTACATAAAATAAAACTTACCTTGAGATAATAGGATCGGACCATCACAATGTTGTGGAAGATGAAGAAACACATGCCGAATATGATGGCAAAGAGTAGTTCTTGCCTGATGACGGCACTGATGGCAAGGCCCGTGAACAGGTCTGTCAGTACGGACCCCACCCGCAGCCACAGCCACCCCACCACCATAGTCTGATTTTTCTATAACACAAGTATATCAGTGCATATTTAAGGTCAATTAAGAGCACTTGTTAATCAAGTAATTTTTAAACAACTCATTTTTCCCTACTACTGAAACAGCAGGAAAAATATATTAAAACATATCATTGCATATGTACGGTTGCCATCATCAATTAAACATCGCATTAACTAGTTGATTAATTGTTATCATCTATATAAATTAAAATATTTATTAATATACTCAAAAAACACATGAACAAAACACATGTTTCTGCCTTAAATAATGAAAGATAAGCACGAGAGTTTGGAAGAGGCCCGAGGAGAGCAGGTCAGGGGACAAGCCCAAACAATTGCAACAAAGGAACGAATGTGTGAGACTCATAAGAGAATCAGAGAAAACTCGAGAATTATATCGCATCGCTGCTAAAGAACGACTGAAACTATTACACAGACACATCATGAGGACAATGTATGTAATCGATCAATTCATATGACTACATCGATGAGGAGGGACAAATGTAAATATAAATGGTTCTAAACAAAAGCGTCCTAGCAGTGACTGAACTAAAACTGAGCGCCCTCACAGAGGTATTGGACATGACACCCTTGAATGAGAGACATAGCAACGCAGAAGTTACAACAGATGAAGTAACGATAAAAACAATATTTGTGGAGCTAGAAGTGCTGAAAGCTTAAGTATCAGTCTTCTCATGAATGATAAAGAATGCAGCTGAAACTCTGAGCAAACAATTTTAGTAATCTATTATGCTTCACTGGAGAGAGGAAACTACCACAGCTGGAAGACTGCTAATATCACACTTATATGTAAGCAGGGGAATAGACATTAGGCACTGACCTGTATCATCGACATGTATACTCTGTAAGGTCTTCTAGAAATTATTCGGGAGATTAGTAGAACACCTAGAACAAACACATTTTGTGACAAAGCTTCAAATTTGGTCCTCACAAAAACATTGACTGAAAGTTTGCTAAATTATATTACAAGATGTCAATGATCGACCAAGAAAAATAAGACTGAGCTGATAAACCACACATCCTCCAAGACTGTCAGAAAACATTTGACACAGTTCCCCACACGACGTTCTTCTGCCAACCTGAGAAACAAGTTGAAATAACATGAAGCTTGTTGAATCGCGAGAGAATATCTTTCAGAAAGCAAATAGAAGTGTCCGATTCCACTTCTTACTTATTTATTTTTTGCTCGACCGCAACCGAGGGAAATATTACACCTCCCATATAGGCACGTACAGTATCTATCCATTTCCCATATTACGTCAAGCTACTGTAGATAGCTAGAACTAGATAAATGGAGCAATTGCGTGAAACATGATAGATCTTGGACAAGAAGGAGTGTTTCCTTTATTTAAAGCACGCTCTAACCCCCGAGGAAATCTTGCACTACGCGCAATAATAAATTCCTTTCGACTGTGGATTTGGGCCTTGCATCCAAAATCAGCCTGAAGGAAATCCGTCATAAAATATTATTCTAAGAGTTGTGTTATGGGTCAGTAATAAGTGACCGTTTCATATAAGCAAAGATCGAGGATATTATGCAAAGTCTAGAAATAGAAGTAAGTTTATCCATACTACTACATACAACCAACGGTACATCACGTTGTTAAGTGTAAATGAGACGTTAACAACTCTAACAAACACACAGTGGTAAATAAGTAACGTATTTATTTTACGATGAACTCTACCTGTCCTCACACGCAAACTTAACAATGCCAAGCTCGTATGATAAAGAGAAATTTATCAGCAGGCTAAACTTACCCTTAAAGCTCCGATGATAAGGAGAACCGTTATCAGCAGGTTAAACAAAACGCTGCATATCAGCATGTCATTATATTGTTGTCCACTCTCTAGAAGGAAATATATGTCAAAAACTGGAGTAAAAGTAGTACAATTTACTTGACACATATGAATAAAGAACTCTGCACGAGGCTTATTGGCCCGTGCGAGCCAGCTCCTGTTTAGGCACAGCCGAACTCAATCATATAAATGTCTAACCTTTGCTTGAAACAGTCCAGTGATCCCATGTCTGTTATGTTACCCAGTAACTTGTTACATAAATCAGTAACCATGTTTCAAAATCAATATCTCACCAGATCTTTTCAGAATCAAAACTTTTGCAATTTGTATCCACAGTTCTTCTGCCTTATATATATATATATATATATATATATATATATATATATATATATATATATATATATATATATATATATATAAATATATATATATATATATATATATATATATATATATATATATATATATATATATATATTAGTATATTTTGGTAGCAGTCTTTCCTGTAGACATATGTTATTAAATATGACCGAAAAAGTAAGATTAATAATTCTAACACGAATTTTCTCAATTTTCCTTATGTTTGTTTTTACTGATGACGGTAAATGAAAAATCAATTCTCCAAAATTCATTCTTTATTTCTTAGTCTGACGCGACACTTGAGCGCGTTTCGTAAAACTTATTACATTTTCAAAGACTTTAGTTACACACACTGAACAGAGTTTAAACAGCTTTTCTTTTTTATACCTGCATTTGGGTGAGGTGACATGTTACAATGGTTTGGGGTGAGGTGAGAACAAACACAGAACACGAAACAATGGGTATAAGCTAAAGGGAAGAATAGATCTGTAACTGCAGAAGGCCTATTGGCCCATATTTCTTGATGTTTCTATATTGGAGCGGAGTCTTGAAGTGGGTAGAATATAGTTGTGCGTTAATTGGCTGTTGATTGCTGGTGTTGACTTCTTGATGTGTAGTGCCTCGCAGATGTCAAGCCGCCTGTTGTCGCTGTATCTATCAATGATTTCTGTGTTGTTTGTTAAGATTTCTCTGGTGATGGTTTGGTTGTGGGAAGAGATTATATGTTCCTTGATAGAGCCCTGTTGCTTATGCATCGTTAATCGCCTGGAAAGAGATGTTGTTGTCTTGCCTATATATTGAGTTCTTTGGGGCTTACAGTCCCCAAGTGGGCATTTGAAGGCATAGACGACATTGGTCTCTTTCAAAGCGTTCTGCTTTGTGTCTGGAGAGTTTCTCATGAGTAGGTTGGCAGTTTTCTTGGTTTTATAGTAAATCGTCAATTGTATCTTCTGATTTTTGTCTGTAGGGATAACGTTTCTATTAACAATATCTTTCAGGACCCTTTCCTCCGTTTTATGAGCTGTGGAGAAGAAGTTCCTGTAAAATAGTCTAATAGGGGGTATAGGTGTTGTGTTAGTTGTATCTTCAGAGGTTGCATGGCGTTTCACTTTCCTTCTTATGATGTCTTCAATGAAACCATTGGAGAAGCCGTTGTTGACTAGGACCTGCCTTACTCTACAGGCAGGTCCTAGTCAACAACGGCTTCTCCAATGGTTTCATTGAAGACATCATAAGAAGGAAAGTGAAACGCCATGCAACCTCTGAAGATACAACTAACACAACACCTATACCCCCTATTAGACTATTTTACAGGAACTTCTTCTCCACAGCTCATAAAACGGAGGAAAGGGTCCTGAAAGATATTGTTAATAGAAACGTTATCCCTACAGACAAAAATCAGAAGATACAATTGACGATTTACTATAAAACCAAGAAAACTGCCAACCTACTCATGAGAAACTCTCCAGACACAAAGCAGAACGCTTTGAAAGAGACCAATGTCGTCTATGCCTTCAAATGCCCACTTGGGGACTGTAAGCCCCAAAGAACTCAATATATAGGCAAGACAACAACATCTCTTTCCAGGCGATTAACGATGCATAAGCAACAGGGCTCTATCAAGGAACATATAATCTCTTCCCACAACCAAACCATCACCAGAGAAATCTTAACAAACAACACAGAAATCATTGATAGATACAGCGACAACAGGCGGCTTGACATCTGCGAGGCACTACACATCAAGAAGTCAACACCAGCAATCAACAGCCAATTAACGCACAACTATATTCTACCCACTTCAAGACTCCGCTCCAATATAGAAACATCAAGAAATATGGGCCAATAGGCCTTCTGCAGTTACAGATCTATTCTTCCCTTTAGCTTATACCCATTGTTTCGTGTTCTGTGTTTGTTCTCACCTCACCCCAAACCATTGTAACATGTCACCTCACCCAAATGCAGGTATAAAAAAGAAAAGCTGTTTAAACTCTGTTCAGTGTGTGTAACTAAAGTCTTTGAAAATGTAATAAGTTTTACGAAACGCGCTCAAGTGTCGCGTCAGACTAAGAAATAAAGAATGAATTTTGGAGAATTGATTTTTCATTTACCGTCATCAGTAAAAACAAACATAAGGAAAATTGAGAAAATTCGTGTTAGAATTATTAATCTTACTTTTTCGGTCATATTTAATAACATATATATATATATATATATATATATATATATATATATATATATATATATATATATATATATATATATATATATATATATATATATATATATATATATTTAATAGGGAAGGGAGTACCACCTCTGGCTGGAAGAAGGGGGACCCATAGCCTCGGAGGAAACCACGCATAACGCATTAGAGAGAATGTTTAGATCCCCTCCAATGCAGTTTCTGTGTGCTTTTCTCCTACCACCCCCTTCCTTTTTTTGTGCTTTATTATGTATTTGATGGTTACAAGATATACATAGGTTGATACAAAAATGAATACAAAAAGGTGCTTAAAGGTTATGGATCTCTTGAAAAACACGACAATGGGAAACATTGATGAATGTCACAGACAGTTTTGATCATTGTTACAAGTCAAACACTTCTTCGAATTCCTCTGAAGTTGGACTAGTGCCCAAGACGCAACAGGCATTTCCCCTCTGGATTGCAACACTGAGGCGATGGAACAAGAAACTTTTTGCTCTCTGGTCTTTTGTAGCGCTGATCAATTTGTTCCCAATTCCTTTAGGAACTTCAATGCACATTTTCCCCACGAACCAAGGGTCTCCGAGCCGATCGGAACAAAGCTGTAGCAGTGTGCCAGATCTCTGTATTTAATAATTTTCTGCGATTCCCTGAAAGAAGCAGCACCACCCCTTTCACGTGTGCTGTAGTGGAGGTAGGTACTGGCCAGTGTGGCAGCGCACGTGTAGTCCCACACCACGAGCTTACCATCCTTCCAAGGAAGCAAGGTGACCCCATCTGGGCGCTTCTGAGGGACGTTAGGTCTGGATAAGTGTGGTTCTCTTTGTGGCGGGCTGTGGCGAGGCTCCTCTTGATGATGTCGTTGACTTCTTCATGTCTTGCAATCTTACCCTGTGATTTACGACATACCAGATCATGACGACTATATTGGTCTGCCATCGCAGTTCCGCAGATGCACCTATGTTCGGTGAGGATGGGGGCGGCAAGGCGAAGAGCAACTCCAATGCGGAGAGCGTCATGACTGAGGCGAGTTCCCAGGGCTGCATTGGGCACAGCAAATAAAAAATCCCCGGAGTGGGGTGCTGTTACCGCTAGGAGGCGGGCTTTGTTTTCAGCATCAGCGATGTCAATCATTGCTGTGACAGTCTTTTCCATTATGGGGCTATCCCAGTGGCTTGCTTGTGGTCTTTTGGGACTTGTGGTCGGGGTTGAGGGTGTGCAATGGTGTCCCATTGTCTGGCTGCTTCGATGAACGTTTGGTCATGAGTTCTCGCTGTCTCTCTCATACGCTCTGGTAGGATCTCCCCTACCAATTCATTGGTGCACAGGTGCACATTCTCTCAGAACCCATGGTGAAACTCCATCTGGACCAACTGCTGTGTTCTATTTAGCTCCTTGAGCATGTTTTATACTTCGTCTCTAGACACCTCTATGTGCTCTATGTTGTTCTCTGGAATTCTTATTGTATCTGGTTCCCTGAATATTTCATTTTGTACAAACACACTTTGGAACTTTTCGTTTAATGTTTCACACATTTCCTTATCATTTTCCGTGAATCTATTTCCCATTTTCAACCTCTGAATTATCCTTTATCTGCAATTTGTTGTTTATGAATTTATAGAATAGACCTGGTTCTGTTAGACATTTGTTTGCATCCCTTTTTCAAAATTTCTTTCTGCCTCTCTCCTCTCTACCGTGTAGTTGTTTCTCGCATTTTTGTATCGCTGGTATGTTTGGGGGTTTGGCCTCTTCCTGTATTGATTCCATTTTTGTGTCTTTTGTCTCTGGCCCTCTCGCAATTTCTGTTGAACAAGTCCTGTTTCCTAGTTCTGCATCTCTGTTTTGATATAATTTTTTTGTGCCTTTATCATATATTTCACAAAACTTGACATACGTCTCATTCACTTCCTTGCCTAGCAACAAGTCTGTCCAATTATACTCACTAAAAAAATTTCTAAGGTCGCCATAATGTCCACTCCTAAAGTCAGGTTTTTCAATTGCATCAACCTTCATATTTTCTTCCAGATTATAACAAATTGCATACTTTATTCCCAAAAACACGGTCACTTTTACCCAGGGAGGAAGGTACTGAATGTCAAATATTTCTTCCTCCTCCCTGGTAAATATCAAATCTAGCATGGAGGGAACATCCCCTTCCCTCATCCTCGTAGCTTGTTTAACATGTTGATACAAGAATGTTTCCAGGATGAGGTCTACAATTTACAGGTCCAAAAATCTTCTTTTAGCTTCATATGCTTCCCAGTCAATTCCCAGATCCACTCTCGCTATGATCCCTCTCATTATTGTTATAAGACCTTCTCTTTTACTATCTAGCTCCTCCTTTGACCATGTGCTGCTTGGCGGTGGACTATATGCATTTATGATCATTAGTTTATCATCCTCATGCAGATCTCTAGTGCTATTATGTCAACTCTCGTGGATTGGCAGTCATTATTTCGTTCACCTTAGGTGTTCTTTCACCAGCACAGCAACGCCACCGCCTTTCCAATTTTTTGTGTCCGTCTCCAAATTGAGTAGCCCCTTGGGAATATGACCTCATTTAAAATAACTCTTCAAGTTTTGTCTCCGTGAGTGCAACAATGTCTGGTGTCTGCAGCTGTTATTACATCACTTACTCCAGTATCTTCGATCTTACTCCATCTATTTGGGTGTATGCATCTTCAGGAACTTGTTCCCCCTCCTTCCTATTTTCACTCCCCCTCTCTAATGATTTTGTTGGTTTGCCTTTTGTACCACTTTACTGGTCTCCTACCCTATCACTTGTAAAAAAAAATTGATTTCTTCTTCAGTCCTTCTCTCATTTAAACGTTTTGCCTCGGCGAGGTTCAGTTCAGCTTCTCTCTATCTTCTTTTGAAAGATCTCGTCTTAACGACCACACTTTCTCATCCTCATCACTTTGTAATTTCTAGCATTCCTTAGTACTTCTTCCATCTGTTTGGCACCATTTAGGGTGATCCTCAAAGGTCGATCTTTTCCTTTTACATATCTGCCTATTCTCCTGTAGTCGCACACATTCTCTATGGTTGTAAGACCTTCCACGAGGCCAACAATTTATCTACTAGTTTTGCTTTCTTCTACAGCTCTTTCTGACCTAGATGTTATCTCCTTTTCTTGCATCCAAAAATGATCAGGGACTTACTTCGATCAACTGTGTTTTGCATCCACTTCGGGTTAGATGCCAATTCTTTTCTCACTTCCAGCCTAATGTTTGTTTTATCTTGGTTGCTGCAGTATTGACTTCCTTTACTGCTTCTTCAATTTTTTCCTTCTCCTTGGCCACTTGTGCATAGGTGAGTGCATATCTTTCTTGCACTGTTCTATTCCCTGTGTAACTTCCTCCATCTGTGCTGACAAAAGCTGTTCTCCTGTTGAATTTTCCTTACCTAACCTATTGTAGTCATTGTGTGTTAAATTTCTTTAACTTCTCCAAAGCATTTTAAGAGTTTATTTTCTTCTTC
>WNGS01136524.1:0-14713 GCA_020271785.1 Procambarus virginalis
ACATCACGACCGGACATAAGGAAGTGATAGCCGGAGCTATATGAACCACTTCCCCGCCGGCACTCGGATGGTAATCTTGGGCATAGCATTTTATCAAATCACCTCATTTTTTTGGGGCAACACGTGAGGAACACAAATGCAAACAAGCCTGAATGGGTCCCAGGACTAGATACAACTGAAAACTCACACCTCAGAAGTGACTCGAAACCATACTGCCAGGAGCAACGCAACTGGTATGTACAGGGACGCCTTAATCCACTTGCCATCACGACGGGACATAAGGAAGTGATAGCCGGAGCTATATGAACACTTCCCCGCCGGCACTCGGATGGTAATCTTGGGCATAGCATTTTATCAAATCACCTCATTTTTTGGGGGCAACACGTGAGGAAACAAATGCAAACAAGCCTGAATGGTCCCAGGACTAGATACAACTGAAAACTCACACCCCAGAAGGGACTCGAACCCATACTGCCAGGAGCAAACAAACTGGTATGTACAGGGACGCCTTAATCCACTTGACCATCACGACGGACATAAGGAAGTGATGCCGGAGCTATATGAACCAAACTCAACCCCAGTTTTCAGTTGTATCTAGTCCTGGGGACCATTCAGGCTTGTTTGCATTTGTGTTCCTACGTGTTGCCCCAAAAAAATGAGGTGATTTGATAAAAGGCTATGCCCAAGATTACCATCGAGTGCCGGCGGGAAGTGGTTCATATAGCTCCGGCTATCACTCCTTATGTCCGGTCGTGATGGTCAAGTGGATTAAGGCGTCCCTGTACATACCAGTTGCGTTGCTCCTGGCAGTATGGGTTCGAGTCACTTCTGGGGTGTGAGTTTTCAGTTGTATGTAGTCCTGCGGACCATTCAGGCTTGTTTGCATTTGTGTTCCTCACGTGTTGCCCCAAAAAAATGAGGTGATTTGATAAAATGCTATGCCCAAGATTACCATCCGAGTGCCGGCTGGGAAGTGGTTCATATAGCTCCGGCTATCACTTCCTTATGTCCGGTCGTGATGGTCAAGTGGATTAAGGCGTCCCTGTACATACCAGTTGCGTTGCTCCTGGCAGTATGGGTTCGAGTCACTTCTGGGGTGTGAGTTTTCAGTTGTATCTAGTCCTGGGGACCATTCAGGCTTGTTTGCATTTGTGTTCCTCACGTGTTGCCCCAAAAATATGAGGTGATTTGATAAAATGCTATGCCCAAGATTACCATCCGAGTGCCGGCGGAGAAGTGGTTCATATAGCTCCGGCTATCACTTCCTTATGTCCGGTCGTGATGGTCAAGTGATTAAGGCGTCCCTGTACATACCAGTTGCGTTGCTCCTGGCAGTATGGGTTCGAGTCACTTCTGGGGTGTGAGTTTTCAGTTGTATCTAGTCCTGGGGACCATTCAGGCTTGTTTGCATTTGTGTTCCTCACGTGTTGCCCCAAAAATATGAGGTGATTTGATAAAATGCTATGCCCAAGATTACCATCCGAGTGCGGCGGCGGAGAAGTGGTTCATATAGCTCCGGCTATCACTTCCTTATGTCCGGTCGTGATGGTCAAGTGGATTAAGGCGTCCCTGTACATACCAGTTGCGTTGCTCCTGGCAGTATGGGTTCGAGTCACTTCTGGGGTGTGAGTTTTCAGTTGTATCTAGTCCTGGGGACCATTCAGGCTTGTTTGCATATATATATATATATATATTATATGGGCTACTGAAGGAAGAGAAATAAATCATTATGAAGATTCTTGCCTGCGAAGGAGTTTCTGGTCCGGAATTCCTGGCCGGACTTATAAAATGTCTTAGCATTTCGCTAGTGCATACATCATTCACCTTGTACTAGTGAATCGCCCTCATCCTCTAAACATATACCAGTGAATCGTCCTCATTATTTAACTTATACCACTGATTCATTCTCATCATATAACTTATACCAGTCATCCGTTCTAATCATATAACTTACACCAGAAATTCGGCCTCATCTTGTGGTTATCTTTCGGGGCTTAGCGTCCCCGCGGCCCGGTCCTCGACCAGGCCTCCTTTTTATTATACACCCCCAGGAAGCAGCCCGTAGCAGTTGTTTAACTCCCTGGTACCTATTTAGTGCTAGGAGCAGGGCATCAGGGCGAGAAAAAAACACATTTTGCCCATTTGCCTCCGTCTCCACGGGGATCGACCCGTATCCTCAGGACTTCGAACACTACGTAGAACTACGGATTCGTCCTCAACATTTAACTTATACCGGGAAATGACTTATAAATGCTTCCAGTGAAACGATGTTGAAATTAAAACAATATTTTCAATTATGTTGAAGATACGTCTTAAAATTATGCAAACAGCAGTTTATACTAATCAGACGTCCGGAACACATTCTGAGTGTTCAGACGTCAGGAACACATTCTGAGTGTTCAGACGTCAGGAACACATTCTGAGTGTTCAGACGTCAGAAACACATTCTGAGTGTTCAGACGTCAGGAACACATTCTGAGTGTTCAGACGTCAGAAACACATTGTGAGTGTTCAGACGTCAGGAACACATTCTGAGTGTTCAGACGTCTGGAGCACATTCTGAGTGTTCAGACGTCAGGAACACATTCTGAGTGTTCAGACGTCAGGAACACATTCTGAGTGTTCAGACGTCTGAAGCACATTCTGAGTGTTCAGACGTCAGGAACACATTCTGAGTGTTCAGACGTCTGGAACACATTCTGAGTGTTCAGACGTCAGAAACACATTCTGAGTGTTCAGACATCAGGAACACATTCTGAGTGTTCAGACGCCTGGAGAACATTCTGAGTGTTCAGACGTCTGGAGCACATTCTGAGTGTTCAGACGTCAGGAACACATTCTGAGTGTTCAGACGTCTGGAGCACATTCTGAGTGTTCAGACGTCAGGAACACATTCTGAGTGTTCAGACGTCAGGAACACATTCTGAGTGTTCAGACGTCTGAAGAACATTCTGAGTGTTCAGACGTCAGGAACACATTCTGAGTGTTCAGACGTCTGGAACACATTCTGAGTGTTCAGACGTCAGAAACACATTCTGAGTGTTCAGACATCAGGAACACATTCTGAGTGTTCAGACGCCCGGAGAACATTCTGAGTGTTCAGACGTCTGGAGCACATTCTGAGTGTTCAGACGTCAGGAACACATTCTGAGTGTTCAGACGCTTGGAGAATATTCTGAGTGTTCAGAAGTCTGGAGCACATTCTGAGTGTTCAGACGCTTGGAGAACATTCTGAGTGTTCAGACGTCAGGGGCACATTCTGAGTGTTCAGATGTCTGGAGCACATTCTGAGTGTTCAGACGTCTGGAGCAGATTATGAGTGTTCAGAGGTCAGGAGCACATTCTGAGTGTTCAAACGCTTGGAGAACATTCTGAGTGTTCAGACGTCAGGGGCACATTCTGAGTGTTCAGATGTCTGGAGCCCATTCTGAGTGTTCAGACGTCAGGAGCAGTTTCTGAGTGTTCAGACGTCAGAAACACATTCTGAGTGTTCAGACGTCAGGAACACATTCTGAGTGTTCAGACGTCTGAAGCACATTCTGAGTGTTCAGACGTCAGGAACACATTCTGAGTGTTCAGACGTCTGGAACACATTCTGAGTGTTCAGACGTCAGAAACACATTCTGAGTGTTCAGACATCAGGAACACATTCTGAGTGTTCAGCCGCCTGGAGAACATTCTGAGTGTTCAGACGTCTGGAACACATTCTGAGTGTTCAGACGTCAGGAACACATTCTGAGTGTTCAGACGCTTGGAGAATATTCTGAGTGTTCAGAAGTCTGGAGCACATTCTGAGTGTTCAGACGCTTGGAGAACATTCTGAGTGTTCAGACGTCAGGGGCACATTCTGAGTGTTCAGATGTCTGGAGCACATTCTGAGTGTTCAGACGTCTGGAGCAGATTATGAGTGTTCAGAGGTCAGGAGCACATTCTGAGTGTTCAAACGCTTGGAGAACATTCTGAGTGTTCAGACGTCAGGGGCACATTCTGAGTGTTCAGATGCTTGGAGAACATTCTGAGTGTTCAGACGTCAGGGGCACATTCTGAGTGTTCAGATGTCTGGAGCACATTCTGAGTGTTCAGACGTCTGGAGCAGATTATGAGTGTTCAGAGGTCAGGAGCACATTCTGAGTGTTCAAACGCTTGGAGAACATTCTGAGTGTTCAGACGTCAGGGGCACATTCTGAGTGTTCAGATGTCTGGAGCACATTCTGAGTGTTCAGACGTCAGGAGCAGTTTCTGAGTGTTCAGACGTCTATAGCCGATTCTAAGTACATCGTTGCCTATCAAATATTACTAAAAATAATTAAATTTGTATAAATATCTATTTTATCTTGTCAGTGAAAACGACGTGATTTAAGAATATATTCCGGAGCTCATTACATGTGGCAGGGGTCACCACTAACATGTCTCAGCTCACTACATGTGGCAGGGGTCACCACTAACATGTGTCAGCTCACTACATGTGGCAGGGGTCACCACTAACATGTCTCAGCTCACTACATGTGGCAGGGGTCACCACTAACATCTCTCAGCTCACTACATGTGGCAGGGGTCACCACTAACATGTGTCAGCTCACTACATGTGGCAGGGGTCACCACTAACATGTGTCAGCTCACTACATGTGGCAGGGGTCACCACTAACATGTGTCAGCTCACTACATGTGGCAGGGGTCACCACTAACATGTCTCAGCTCACTACATGTGGCAGGGGACACCACTAACATGTGTCAGCTCACTACATGTGGCAGGGGTCACCCCTAACATGTGTCAGCTCACTACATGTGGCAGGGGTCACCACTAACATGTGTCAGCTCACTACATGTGGCAGAGGTCACCACTAACATGTGTCAGCTCACTACATGTGGCAGGGGTCACCACTAACATGTGTCAGCTCACTACATGTGGCAGGGGTCACCACTAACATGTGTCAGCTCACTACATGTGGCAGGGGTCACCACTAACATGTGTCAGCTCACTACATGTGGCAGGGGTCACCACTAACATGTGTCAGCTCACTACATGTGGCAGAGGTCACCACTAACATGTGTCAGCTCACTACATGTGGCAGGGGTCACCACTAACATGTGTCAGCTCACTACATGTGGCAGGGTCACCACTAACATGTGTCAGCTCACTACATGTGGCAGAGGTCACCACTAACATGTGTCAGCTCACTACATGTGGCAGGGGTCACCACTAACATGTGTCAGCTCACTACATGTGGCAGGGGTCACCACTAACATGTGTCAGCTCACTACATGTGGCAGAGGTCACCACTAACATGTGTCAGCTCACTACATGTGGCAGGGGTCACCACTAACATGTGTCAGCTCACTACATGTGGCAGGGGTCACCACTAACATGTGTCAGCTCACTACATGTGGCAGGGGTCACCACTAACATGTGTCAGCTCACTACATGTGGCAGGGGTCACCACTAACATGTGTCAGCTCACTACATGTGGCAGGGGTCACCACTAACATGTGTCAGCTCACTACATGTGGCAGGGGTCACCACTAACATGTGTCAGCTCACTACATGTGGCAGAGGTCACCACTAACATGTGTCAGCTCACTACATGTGGCAGAGGTCACCACTAACATGTCTCAGCTCACTACATGTGGCAGGGGTCACCACTAACATGTGTCAGCTCACTACATGTGGCAGAGGTCACCACTAACATGTGTCAGCTCACTACATGTGGCAGAGGTCACCACTAACATGTGTCAGCTCACTACATGTGGCAGAGGTCACCACTAACATGTCTCAGCTCACTACATGTGGCAGGGGACATCACTAACTTGTCTCAGCTCACTACATGTGGCAGGGACACCACTAACTTGTCTGAATGGCTTTGCGATATTCATCATATTTTAAAGTAATAACGAAATTGAAGTAAACGAGATGAGAAAAGGAAAGAGATATGACTGAACTTTCCTTATTAAGATAACTCAATAGCTCGGTCGATAGAGCTTCGGCCTCACACGCGTGGGGTCCACGGTTCGAGTCTCCTAGTGCCCAGGTGAATAGAATTACTCAACAGCAAGCCACTCAGATCAGCCAGAACTTCTGATTGAGAGGACAGAGAGTTGCCGCAGTCTCAGCTGTCAGGACCAGGTGTTTCTCTGAGGTCTTGTGTACCTTTGTGTACTTTTAGGAGGCCTGGTCGCCGACCGGGCCGCGGGGACGCTAAGCCCCGGAAGCATCTCAAGGTAACCTTCGTGGCTCCTCTGCCTTGTTGGCTCCTCTGGAAAAGGCCCGGGCAAACATCGCCAGAAACGATTGGATGCTAGATGAGAGAGGAACCCGTCTTCCTGAATAGTACTTCGCATTTTGACCTATAAATCCCTAACGTTAAAATAAGATGCACCTCAATTGGGTTCTAGGAGTTTTCCTGTACCCCGAGTCCTGGCAAAAGCAAGTGGGAGTTTGGACATGTGAGAGCTTGGTCCAACAGGCTGTTGCTTGGTGCGGCCCACAGTCCCGCATATCCACCTCAGCCTGGTGGTCCGTCACTTCTTCCCGAAAACAAACCAGTTTTGTTTGCTCCGCTCCGAACCATACGAAGTCATAAAGACGTCAATATGGTTCGGGCAATATGTCTCATATTTGCTGGGAGGATTTTGAACAACCGGTGACCTCTGATGTTCAGACAGTGTTCTCTGATAGTGCCAATGACACGGCTACTCTTCACTGGCTCTATTCTGTATTTCCTTCCATATCAGTCACTCCAGATGTTGACATTTTACTGCTAAAACTTGGTACCTGTACAGAGCATGTCGTTAAGCACTCAGACCCTCATGCTTGTCATGCACTCAGACCCTCATGCTTGTCATGCACTCAGACCCTCATGCTTGTCATGCACTTAGACCCTCATGCTTGTCATGCACTTAGACCCTCATGCTTGTCATGCACTCAGACCCTAATGCTTCTCATGCACTCAGATCATCATGCTTGTCATGCACTCAGATCATCATGCTTGTCATGCACTCAGACCCTCATGCTTGTCATGCACTCAGATCATTATGCTTGTCATGCACTCAGACCATCATCCTTGTCACGCACCTCAGACCTTCATGCTCATCATGCACTCAAACTCTCATGTTTATCATGTACTGAGACCCCTCATGCTTGTCATGCACTCAGACCATCATGCTTGCCACTCAGATAATCATATCTGTGCAACATACCGGATTTCATATCCTCCAAAAAAAAAAAGCACAATTTTCATCACATATCCAAAAACAGCGACATATCACTGGAATTAAAAATCAATTGAACACAATATAATCATCTAAGAAGGGTTTTCGAAGTATTATTATTTCAAAGCTTGAAACCTAAGGAACAGGAACGACTGTTTTGTCAACAAATAGTAAAAATAATTAGAAAGAAGGCGAGTTTCAGTCAAGCAATATGCGTCCATTAGCGTAGACTCGACCTGGGAATAACAACTACTTACCCTTTAAGTGGTTCCTTTACTGAGGTTAAGTTGGGGACCTTGTTTTGTGAGCGAAGTGACGCATTAACCTAGTTGTTTTCACCTAGTTGTGCTTGCGGGGGTTGAGCTCTTTCTTCCCTGCGAAACTGTTTGTGTGAGTGTGTGCTTGAGTGAGTGTGTGAGTGAGTGTGCGAGATCCTGCGGGATCTAACATTTAGCTCTTGGATACCGCCATTCCAGCCGTCTGTTGTTTATCGCAATGACTCATACCTTTCTCCTCTATCAAATCATATTCTGAAATCTATATAAATAAAAATGGAAATGTTCGTTTGTTCAAAATCGCTAATCTCCGAAAGTTCTAAACCGATTGCTTTGAAATTTTCACACATCGTTCCATTCGCATCTGACCGGGTTTTTATATACATACTATATAGATGTCATGTCTTTCAAGAGAAAAAAATGATTGTTTGAAAAACTGTGTTTTACATGTGTTTTTTCTTGTGAGGCAAATCTTTGAAACCTCTTTACCGATTGCTTTGAAATTTTGACACAACATTGCATTTGTATAGGCGCATATTTTTATATACCTACTTTATACATGACTCACCTGTGACAGGAAAAAAAACAGGCTTTTTTGAAGAACAGCGCCATCTGTTGGATGTAAGAGCAACACACGTTTTAATCTCCGAAATTTCTTCAGCAATTGCTTTGAAATTTTGACACAACGTTCCATTCGAATTTGCGCATGTTTTTTATATACTTACTACATTGATGCCACTCCTGGGACAGGTAGAAACATGCTTTTAAAAAAACACAAAGCCATCTGTTGCACATAATAGCATCACACACACACACACACACTACATGAAATATATTACGATTCCATTTCAAAGTTTCCGATTGCATTGATAAATTGAGTTTTCATAGATTACGATTTATTTTCATTTTGATTTAATTATTTTGTGTGACTTTGAGTTGGAATTGAGCTGTGTTTTTACCATTTCGTAAGTATAAGTATAGATGCCACCTGTGACAGGTAAAACATTTTTTTTAAGAAACAACGCCATCTATTGCACGTAAGAGCAACTCACGCTATCTATCTATATAAATAAAAATGGAAATGTTCGTTTGTTCATAATCGCTAATCTCCAAAAGCTCTTCACCGCTGAAGAAAAAGCCCCCGAAATCATCTTGAGATGATTTCGGGGCTTTTTAGTGTCCCCGCGGCCCGGTTCTTGACCAGGCCTCCACCCCGAGGAAGCAGCCCGTGACAGCTGACTAACACCCAGGTACCTATTTTACTGCTAGGTAACAGGAGCATAGGGTGAAAGAAACTCTACCCGTTGTTTCTCTCCGGCACCTGGGATCGAACCCAGGACCACAGGATCACAAATCCAGCGTGCTGTCCGCTCGGCCGACCGACTCCCCGATTGCATTGAAGTTTTCACACAACGTTCCATATACATCCGAGGAGGTTTTTATATACATACAATATAGATGTCACGTCTGTGATGGTAAAAAGCATGTTTTTTTCACTGTGTTTTTCAAGTGAGAGAAATCTTCGAAACCTCTTTACAGATTGCTTTGAAATTTTGACACAAGGTTGCATTCGAATAAACGTGTCTTTTTATATTCCTACTTTATACATGCCTCACCTGTGACAGGAAAAAACATGCTGTTTTGAAAAACAACACCCTCAGTTTGACTTAAGAGCAACACACACTGTAATCTCCAAAAGTTCTTCACCGATTGCTTTGAAATTTGACACAACGCTCCTTTCAAATACGAGCATGTTTTATATACCTACTATATAGATGCCACCCCTGTGTCAGGTAAAAACATGAGTTTTTGAAAAACAGCGCCATCTGTTGAAAATAAGAC
This sequence comes from Procambarus virginalis, assembly GCA_020271785.1. NCBI lineage: Eukaryota > Metazoa > Arthropoda > Malacostraca > Decapoda > Cambaridae > Procambarus > Procambarus virginalis. The sequence continues at coordinate 9,324 of WNGS01136524.1, forward strand.
CAACACATGCTATACTAAATATGTTATGATTACGTTTCAATATTTCCAATTTCATTGATAAATTTAATTTTTATAAATTTCGATTTATTTTCATTTTGATTTAATTATTTTGTGTGACGTTGCGTTGGAATTGAGCTGTTTTGTTTATATACTGTTCCTTTTGTGAGTATAGTTTATTTTTTTATTTTTTCATTATTTGTTTTTTCGTTTTTTGAACTGTTTTTCTTATACTTCAGTGATGGGAACAGCTTGGGCCAGATTCATGAATCAGTTATGCAAGTACTTACGAACGTGTACATCATTCCACAATATTTGATGACTTTGGTTACATTTATTAAACAGTTTACAAGCATGAAAACTTGCCAATCAACTGTTATTATTATTAACAGCCTCCTGGTGCTTCGGAGCTCATTAACTGTTTAATAATTGTAAACAAAGCCGCCAAAGATTGAGAAAAGATGTACAGGTACGTAAGTGTTTGCACGACTTCTTCATGAATCTAGCTCCAGATCATTTGATGTTCCCAATTTTCTGAAGAGAACATCAAATCATTTGATCATCAGACGAGGGAGTGGGTGAATAGTGGGAAGGACGAGGGGATGGGGGAGGGGGGGAATGGTAGGGAGGACGAGGGGACGGGGGAGGGGGGGGGGAATGGTAGGGAGGACGAGGGGACGGGGAGTGGGAGATAGTGGGGAGGATGAGGGGATGGTGGAGTGAGGAATGGTTAGGGGGACCATGATAGAGTGGGGGATGATTGGGAGGAAAAAGGGACGAGGGAGTGAGGAATGGTTAGGGAGGACAAGGGGACCCTGGAGTGAGGAATGGTTGTTAAAACGAGGGGGACCGGGGAGGGGGGAATGGTAGGGAGGACTAGGAGACAGGGGAAGGTTGCTGTTGCTCAGCAACGCGTGGCAGGGTACAGCTAGTTCTGAATAGAATTCGCTTCTAAAAACTTTTAATTTTATTGATTACATATTCCCATTACTCTCGAGAAAGAATATGTCATCTATATAACCATCAGCTTCTCATTCTTCCATTCTTGGTCTCCTGATCATTAATCATTTTAATCATATCTTTTTTCATATTCGTATTTAAGTAAAAATAACGAAATTAAATGTGGTTGTAATACTTAAGCTTTTCAGACGTACATAAACATTCATTTTGGATATGTACATCGCTCGATTCACCTCTTTGTTGGTAAATATACAATCAGAGTTTTATGTAGTCCTGGACTATATTCAGGACTGGAATATACTTTTAGGCTGGTCAGTAGTATACTTACAGGCTGATCAGTAGTATACTTACATTCTGGTCAGTAGTATACTTACATTCTGGTCAGTAGTATACTTACATTCTGGTCAGTAGTATACTTACATTCTGGTCAGTAGTATACTTACATTCTGGTCAGTAGTATACTTACATTCTGGTCAGTAGTATACTTACATTCTGGTCAGTAGTATACTTACATTCTGGTCAGTAGTATACTTACATTCTGGTCAGTAGTATACTTACATTCTGGTCAGTAGTATACTTACATTCTGGTCAGTAGTATACTTACATTCTGGTCAGTAGTATACTTACATTCTGGTCAGTAGTATACTTACAGGCTGGTCAGTAGTATACTTACAGGCTGGTCAGTAGTATACTTACATTCTGGTCAGTAGTATACTTACAGGCTGGTCAGTAGTATACTTACAGGCTGGTCAGTAGTATACTTACATTCTGGTCAGTAGTATACTTACAGGCTGGTCAGTAGTATACTTATAGACTGGTCAGTAGTATACTTATAGGCTGGTTAGTAGTATACTTATAGGCTGGTCAGTAGTATACTTACATTCTGGTCAGTAGTATACTTACAGGCTGGTCAATAATATACTTATAGACTGGTCAGTAGTATACTTATAGGCTGGTCAGTAGTATACTTACAGGCTGGTCAGTAGTATACTTATAGACTGGTCAGTAGTATGCTTATAGGCTAGTCAGTAGTATACTTACAGACTGGTCAGTAGTATACTTATAGACTGGTCAGTAGTATACTTACAGGTTGGTCAGTAGTATACTTATAGGCTGGTTAGTAGTATACTTATAGGCTGGTCAGTAGTATACTTATAGGCTGGTCAGTAGTATACTTATAGGCTGGTCAGTAGTATACTTACAGACTGGTCAGTAGTATACTTATAGGCTGGTCAGTAGTATACTTATAGGCTGGTCAGTAGTATACTTATAGGCTGGTCAGTAGTATACTTATAGGCTGGTCAGTAGTATACTTACAGACTGGTCAGTAGTATACTTATAGACTGGTCAGTAGTATACTTATAGGCTGGTCAGTAGTATACTTACAGGCTGGTCAGTAGTATACTTATAGACTGGTCAGTAGTATACTTATAGGCTGGTCAGTAGTATACTTACAGGCTGGTCAGTAGTATACTTACATTCTGGTCAGTAGTATACTTACAGGCTGGTCAGTAGTATACTTACAGGCTGGTCAGTAGTATACTTACATTCTGGTCAGTAGTATACTTACAAGCTGGTCAGTAGTATACTTATAGACTGGTCAGTAGTATACTTATAGGCTGGTCAGTAGTATACTTACAGGCTGGTCAGTAGTATACTTATAGACTGGTCAGTAGTATACTTATAGGCTGGTCAGTAGTATACTTATAGGCTGGTCAGTAGTATACTTACATTCTGGTCAGTAGTATACTTACAGGCTGGTCAGTAATATACTTATAGACTGGTCAGTAGTATACTTATAGGCTGGTCAGTTGTATACTTACAGGCTGGTCAGTAGTATACTTATAGACTGGTCAGTAGTATGCTTATAGGCTAATCAGTAGTATACTTACAGACTGGTCAGTAGTATACTTATACCTGGTTGATACCTGGTTGATGGGGTTCTGGGAGTTCTTCTACTCCCCAAGCCCGGCCCGAGGCCAGGCTCGACTTGTGAGAGTTTGATCCACCAGGCTGTTGCTTGGAGCGGCCCGCAGAGCCACATACCCACCACAGCCCAACTGATCCGGGACTTCTCTTAGGAAACAGTCCAGTTTTCTCTTGAAGATGTCAACGGTTGTTCCGGCAATATTTCTTATAGTCGCTGGGAGGACGTTGAACAACCGCGGACCTCTGATGTTTATACAGTGTTCTCTGATTGTGCCTATGGCACCTCTGCTCTTCACTGGTTCAATCTTGCATTTTCTTCCATATCGTTCACTCCAGTACGTTGTTATTTTACTGTGTAGATTTGGGACCTGGCCCTCCAGTATTTTCCACGTGTATATTATTTGGTATCTCTCTCGTCTCCTTTCTAGAGAGTACATTTGGAGAGCTTTGAGACGATCCCAATAATTTAGGTGTTTTATCTCGTCTATGCGTGCCGTATATGTTCTCTGTATTCCCTCTATTTCAGCAATCTCTCCTGCTCTGAAGGGGGAAGTGAGTACTGAGCAGTATTCGAGACGGGACAACACAAGTGACTTGAAGAGTACAACCATTGTGATGGGATCCCTGGATTTGAAAGTTCTCGTAATCCATCCGATCATTTTTCTGGCTGATGCTATATTTGCTTGGTTATGCTCCCTAAACGTTAGATCGTCGGACATCATTATTCCCAAATCCTTGACATGCTGTTTTTCTACTATGGGAAGATTTGATTGTGTTTTGTACCCTGTATTATGTTTCAGATCCTCATTTTTGCCGTACCTGAGTACCTGAAATTTATCACTGTTAAACATCATATTATTTTCTGCTGCCCAATCGAAAACTTTGTTGACATCTGTTTGTAGTTTTTCAATGTCTTCAGCAGAGGTAATTTTCATGCTGATTTTTGTGTCATCTGCGAAGGATGACACGAAGCTGTGACGTGTATTTTTGTCTATATCAGATATGAGAATAAGGAACAGTAGCGGTGCAAGGACTGTACCTTGAGGTACAGAGCTTTTAACATCGCTTGGACTCGATTTTATCTGATTGACTGTTACTCTTTGTGTTCTGTTCGACAGGAAATTGAGTATCCAGCGTCCTACTTTTCCAGTTATTCCCATTGACCTCATTTTGTGAGCTATCACCCCATGGTCACATTTGTCGAAAGCCTTTGCAAAGTCTGTGTATACAACATCTGCATTTTGCTTTTCTTCTAGGGCTTCTGTGATTTTGTCATAGTGGTTGAGTAACTGTGACAGACAGGATCTTCCCGCTCTAAATCCATGTTGTCCTGGATTGTGCAATTCTTGTTTTCCATAAAACTAGAAATTGATTCCTAATCACTCTTTCAAACACTTTTATTATGTGTGATGTTAGTGCAACTGGCCTATAATTTTTTGCCAAGGCTTTACTCCCCCCCTTGTGCAACGGAGCTATATCTGCAGATTTATGCTGCTGGTATCTCCCCTGTATCCAGGCTCTTTCTCCATATTACGCTGAGTGCTCTCGCTACTGGTACTTTACATTTCTTTATGAATATTGAATTCCATGAGTCAGGCCCAGGGGCTGAGTGCATGGCATATTGTCAATTTCTCTTCAAAGTCTTCCGAGTTTGTGGTAATATCCGTTATATTATCTGCAGCTTGAATGTCGCACCTTAATCTGTCAGGGTCTTTCATGTTGTTATTGGTGTGCTAAACATAGCCTCATACTGGCTTCTTAGAATTTCACTAATCTCTTTGTTGTCCTCTGTGTACGTACCTTCATTTGTAATTAACGGTCCAATACTGGTCGAGGTTTTGGATTTTGATTTAGCGTATGTGAAAAATATTTCGGATTTTCCTTATCTCTTGTATAGCTCTCTGTTCCAATTCCATTTCCTCAGACTCATATGATCGCTTCAACGTTTGTTCGATTTCTTCGATCTCCCTGCTTAGGCTTATTTTCCTTGCTTGTGATAGTTGTGTCTGCCGAAGCATTTCCGTTATTTTTTTCCTTCTCCTGTACAGTCGTCTGCGTTCTCTTTCTAGAGTGTTCCTCTTTCTGCCCCCTCACCGGCACGTGCTTCAAGCAGACCTTGTAAGCTTCAGCTGTCAGTGAGCTATTCCTGTGTGGGAGTTTTTGTCGCTTAAGACCGTCTCCCATTGAATGGTTGAAAGGTCTACATTTTTTTTTTCCCAGTCAATCCTCTTATTGTTGAAATTGAATTGATTGAATATTCCTTCTCGCTTGTTGGGTCTCTTAGATCTACTACCGTTATTTATGCTAGTTCGCACTTCAATGAGCTTATGGTCTGAGTATGAAGTATCTGAGATTGTTATGTCTCTGATTAGTTCATCATTGTTTGTGAATAACAAGTCTAGTGTGTTTTTCGTTCCTAGTTGGTTCTGTAATCTGTTGATTGAGCGAGAATTTGTCACAGAATCTCAAAGTTCTCTGACCTGTGGCTGGTTATTTCCCGGGTT
>WNGS01136525.1:0-17629 GCA_020271785.1 Procambarus virginalis
GGTTTCCATCTAAAGAACCCAGAGTCATACAGAGGCATCCTCTCACCCCACAGTCAGGTCAACTCTGACGTTGGCGCCGCCCGGGGCACTCGGTGACGTCACGGCGGGCCCTGATTGGTCACCCGCGACCTAAGTCGGCCAATCCGCGATCGGCTAGTGTCCCTTCAAAACGTCATATCTGCAGTAGGGGATGCTCTCTCATTTATATCAAGGCGCCACTTTCCCCTTTACCTACAACTTATATATAAAATTTCTCCCTTAATGGCGGCCGACGCCGATCTGGTCGCCACACATACCAACAGACTTCCCTGTACCTCAGAGAATCAGTAGGGAGAGATGATATGACTCTTAAAGCAGGCAAACGAAAGAGATAGGAGAGGGCACCGTAACACTGTACAACACATAATGGTGGTTATGTACCATGGAAGAGCGTGCCTGTATGATACATGGTCGTTATGTACCATGGGAGAGTGTGCCTGTAAGACACATGGTGGTTATGTACCATGGGAGAGTGTACCTGTAAGACACATGGTGGTGATGTACCATGGGAGAGAAAGCCTGTATGACGCATAGACATACACCCCAAAATGCTACGCGTGCTATTGGCTGTACAAGAATGTAAGAATACTTCTATACAAAAATAAAAAATAAATAAAAAATAAAGTAATATATAATAATATTGTAGCGAGTTAATCTTATACTCGCTCCATTATCTCATTATCTTAATGCATTACTAATCACACAAGCTACAATCCTTCCCCAATTACAGGTAATACTCTTCTCACCTTGTTGGAGGGAGCTGAGGTGTAATCACCATATATGCAAGCGATGTGAGAACAGCAAACCAGTACAATCTCCAGTCAAGAATGTAGTACATTCTTGTACTTGTGCCCAAGTACATAGTACTTGTGCCCAAGTACATAGTACTTGGGCAGTTCTAGTCGACCCAAGGCGCTACAGCTTCGACACAGAGCAGACAGCAGACTACGACCGCATCCAGCTACAACGCTCTCGCTCCCCGAGTTCAGACACTCGCAATGCCCAATCGAGCCGCCACGCTCTCCCGCATAGAGCTCCACGACTCCGGCCTCACTCAGCTCTCTGCTCTGCTCCAGGCTTTGTCTCAACGTCTACGACACTGCTGTATCCAAACACTGTGTATCTAATCAACCCAACAACGTAACATAAATGTATGTTACAATGTATTATTATAGTATATCATAATTAAGTAAAATATCATAATTCCTATTGTTTAGCTATCTAAGTTTTCTCAACCATTACAGTGGTTACAGTGTGCTGGTGTTTAACATTAGGGGGGGGGGGCAGGGTGCAAACAGGCTTCACAAACAGCTGTAATTAGGTCAGTTTCAGTCTCATCTGTCCTGCACCTCACGGTGTTCTACAATGTTAAATATTTTTTCTTTTAAAACATTTCATATATTATTGGGCCCAGAGACATCATTCATAACTTTTGTTACTCTTCTGCATGAACTTTTTTGTTCTAATTTCTCCTGAAAAATCATAAAACTTTTTCCTTGAAAGATTATCGGCAACTTTTATTTTCGCAATATTATCTTTCTCTTTCCTAATCCTCTTTCTTGAAGATACTGAGCCCTGGTGCTACACCTGATCTAGGCCCACCAACCATCTCTCGGGCCCCCTGCCTCTTTCTGTAAGTTATGCCAATAGGTCTGAGGCACCCTGCGTCTTTTCGTAGGTTATGTCAAAAGGTCTGGGGCCACCCTGCATCTTTCTGTAAGTTATGCCAATAGGTCGAGGCACCCTGCATCTTTCCATAGGTTATGCCAAAAGGTTTGGAACACCCTGCATCTTTCCATAGGTTATGCCAAAAGATCTGGGGCACCCAGGGAGCCGGTCGGCCGAGCGGACAGCACACTGGACTTGTGATCCTGTGGTCCTGGGTTCGATCCCAGACACCAGCGAGAAACAATGGGCAGTTTCTTTCACCCTATGCCCCTGTTACCTAGCAGTAAAATAGGTACCTGGGTGTTAGTCAGCTGTCATGGGCTGCTTCCTGGGGGTGGAGGCCTGGCCGAGGACCGGGCCGCGGGGACACTAAAAAGCCTCGAAATCATCTCAAGATTACCCTGCATCATTCCTCCGTGGATTATACCAAACAGTCTGGGACACCCTGCATCTTTCCGTAGGTTATGCCAAAAGGTAGATCTATTTTGAAATTCTCTAACATGATTATTCCAACCAGGCATACTACTTCTTTTATTGGTTATAAGATAAATGCTCTCGTCCTCTGCCCTACCTCGCACTGACATGACGGATGTGGAAAAAGTAATTGAGATTGTTCTGATGCAAATTGCACTGAATAACAATGAAAGCAATTGCATCACTTGCGATTTGAGTATTCGTTAAGCAGGCATTTAAACTTATCCAGGTCAGCAACAGTGGCCTTCCCCCATTTAGAGGTGTTCCAGGGAGGTTTATGTTTTCATTAGCAGCAGCAACTTGTGAGTGAGGTATATTGGAAGTGGCCAAGACAGAGAGATGCCAGGACATGTTGTCATCACTGACAGCCTTATACTTACAAGTGTGACCAGTGAGATAATATATGAGAAAATGATCAATATGAGACCCTCCACTCCCATCTCATGACATAAAGCTATAGTTAATGTTAAATTAATCATTAATTGCAGGATTATGTAAATTTTCAGCATCCATGAATGCATTAAACAAATTTAAGTATACATCTTGGCAGGAAAAATCAGTGTTAAAAATCACCTATCACCCATGAGTTCAGCATTATGACACAAATTAGTCAATTGATATAGTTCTGATTATACATTTCCATACTCATCTGCACAGTTGATATTGCTTGTGAACAATGCATATACATACACGTAATCAAATACTGCTGAGCACCATAGGAGACATGTATAGTAGGAGTGAGCCCTGACAACTGAGGGCTGAGGACCTGAGGTATTGACAACCTCAACTATACATTGCATATTGTTATGCCACAGGATAGCAGCAGCACCATAGGGTCTTCCAGAACCTGACAACAGACATGTCAATACTAGCAGTGTAACAAGAACCATCAATAAATTTTAAGTGGTTTTCAAATTCATAAGATGTAAGCCAGTGTTCTTGCAAAACAAGAATAATTCACACATACCAAAATGCTTTTGACATTCAGTCAGGGTTTGTTACTTCTCCAGTTACCTTAATAACCTGGAATTATGACTTTACAAATACTGAAGCATTGTCATGGGGTAAATAACCTGGAATTATGACTTTACAAATACTGAAGCATTTTCATGGAGTAAATAACCTGGAATTATGACTTTACAAATACTGAAGCATTGTCAAGAGATAAATAACCTGGAATTATGACTTTACAAATACTGAAGCATTGTCATGGGGTAAATAACCTGGAATTATGACTTTACAAATACTGAAGCATTGTCATGGGGTAAATAACCTGGAATTATGACTTTACAAATACTGAAGCATTGTCATGGGGTAAATAAACAATGTTACATGAAGATCATTTATGTGTTAATTAAAAGAACACTTATAGTAAGAGGACAGTAAATTGGATGTTGAGGCAATTGTCAAGTAATATTATATAATTAACAGGTTTTAAATAAGAGCCAACTATTACACATTATTCTATCTATATACAATTTGAACTAATAATAGAACCTAAATAGATAATAATTACACATCAATCACATCCATCAAGACAAATTAAACAACCAATCAAAACCTAATAAGTTACTCCTATACCTCGTAATACAGGCCAATAATGATCATAAATATACCTATCAATTAAACAATATTCAAACTAAGGACTTTACAGCAAATTTTTAAATCACTATTTTAAAAGCAGACATCATTTTCTATTAATAAATTGTTAGATACAGGCATTTGTAAACAAATTATATAAATAATAGTAATTAAGCCTTCAATGAAATACTCCACATTATAATACAAATTCTGGAGTTTATAATAATATATATGTATAATACAAAGTTTTGGTTTATAAAATGCCAGATATAAGATAATAAGAGTATGGGAATCAGGCTATTATTATTGCCAGATTCATATACAGTACTGTGTATATATAATTGCTAGCTACATATATATATATAACTGCTAGATTCATATATACATATATATATATCGAATTTCTAGACCGATATAAACATAAAACTGCCTGATTCAAGATAATGTAATTACCATATTTATGCTATTTTCATATATATGAGTTTTATAATTGCCAGACTCAGAATAACACAATTGAATCAGGTCAATATAAATGAGAGTCAGACTTTGATACTGTAAACCATGCCTACTACTTACCTAAATTTAATTATTATGGAATCTGAGACCTTCCTGATAACTATATTCCATCATTTCTTACTGACAGACACCAATATGTAGCCATTAATGACATAACTCCCCCCCCCCTCTCTACCATTAACCACAGGAGTGCCACAGGGCAGCATCCTAGGACCTCTCCTATTGCTTATATACATCAATGATTTACCAAATGTCTCTAACATCCTTAAACCAATACTATTTGCTGGCGATACTACCTTCATCTATTCAAACCCCAATGCATCACACAATAAGTAATATTGTAAATAACAAGTTAAAACAAACTGCATGTGGTTGGATGTCAATCAACAAACTCACACTAAACATAGAAAAGACCTATTTCATTGTATTTGCAATTAAATCATCAAATGAAGTTCACCTTCAGATAGATAATGTCAACATTAAGCATTAAAAATGATTTAATGTTCCTTGGCCTATACATAAACACGAACGAGACTAAACTTCAACACTCGCATACAGCACACAAGCGAAATCTCAAACTGTTGGTATATACTCAAAAATCAGATATTATATTTCCCACTCTTCTCTCCTTTCACTATACTATTCCCTAAGCTATCCTTGTTTAACATAATTATAATGCTAATGATGATAATTTTTTTTAGAAAAGTATATAAAAAATGGGTTACAAGAACAATGTTGGATTTCTAGATAGAGCAAGTATATACTATGCCTAAAAGTAATTGAGATCAAAAGCAAAAGTTGAACATAAGTAGAAAAAATAAAAAGATTGACAATAATTACATGTTGAATGGAACAGCAAAATTGCAACAGAAGCAGATGGTAATTTTAACTATATAAACAAAATACATTTTTTTTTGTACATGGCTGATAGTAGTATTACAAGTTCAGTCATTAATCATTATTGTTTAATAAAAGCAAGATTTTCCTGGGTTGGTTGACAATCAGTAGGTAAGGTAGGTTACATGGAGTGCATTAGGTAGTACTGTACTTCGTTTCTCTCTTAAACTAGTTGAGAGAAGGACAGTCTTTGATGTTATTGTGAAGAACATTTTACATTTTGGGACCCTTCATTTCTGGAACGTTTCCACTTTGGCTAAGTCGCACTCTTGGAATATAAAAATAAATAATAATAATAATAATAATAATAATAATAATAATAATAATAATAATATTTAGGAAAAGTACATACATAGTTGCAGAGTTACAGTATAAACATTCTGTTTGATATAAAGATAGAGGTAGTACACACAATACCTAAAGCCACTAGTACGCATAGCGTTTCAGGGAAGGTGAGGTGGGAAAAAAAACACTTAGACTAAAACTTAATAGTAATTGAGCTTAAAGTATAAATTGCTTTGAAAGAAAAAAATAATAAAAGATAAAAAAAAAGGGGGAACATGGTAGAAAATAGCCAATATACAAGTTGGTCAACAAACAGCATTTTTTTTTTTAAATAGTAAGACATGGGTTGACATTTAGAAGTAAGGTAGGTTACATGGAGTTAATTAGGTGGTACTTACTTTTCATCTTAAACTGGTTGAGAGAGGTACAATCTTTGACATGATTGGGAAGGTCATTCCACATTCTGGGTCCCTTGATTTGTAGAGCATTCCTAGTTTGATTAAATCATACTCTTGGAATATCAAATAGGTATTTATTTCTGGTGTGGTGCCCATGAGTTCTGTTACAACCTTCTAGGAAGCGTTGAAGGTCAGGATTGACATTACAATTCAGAGTTATAAATATATAGAGTACACAAGAGAGGATGTGCAGTGACTTAATATCTAACATATTCAGAGATTTGAGTAAGGATAATATCTATTTCTAGTCTGGAGTCCAAAGGTTGTATTACAACCCTCTACCATGTATTTAAGGAGAGGTTTAGCATTATTTAAAATATTCAAAGATTTAGATTTAAGAAAAGTGGAGGGGACTCAATGCTGTCTGGGGCTTCAGTTTATTATTTTTCTAATTGCTGATTTGTCTTGAGTAATTAGAGATCATAGATAATTTTGGATAGTAGAACCCCAGGCAATGATACCAAAATTGTGATAAGGATAAACGAGAGGCCAATAAAGCTTAACCAAGGTAGAGTGCGAGGTACATAATTTCTGATTCAGAAAAGAATGCCAAATGATTTTAAAATATTTTTCTTGCTATATTTTGTATGTGGCACTGGAAATTTAGCTTGTTATGAATGAGAACATCATGGAATTTACCATCTACTTTATCACCAATCTGGATATTGCTAATTCTTAGGATTGGAGAAAATGAGGGTTGTGTAAACAGCAAACAAAACTGGCTTGAGGTATTGAGAGGCATTCGGAATGCCATTAAAGAAGATGAGAAAGAGTATGTAAGTAATTATCAAAAGAGGCCAACCAAGCGAAGAAGTCTATGAAGCACCATCAACTGTGTGGGATATTAAAAAAAATGGCAAATATCACTAAGGATGCCAATTCGAGAACAAAAGCACATAAGGCAAACAATATCAAAGGAAATATCAATAGAAAGATCAAATAGAAAGACAAATATAGGCAGTAACAACCACAATATAAATAAGCAATACCAATAACAAAGCATATTTCGGTAATATATTTATAAAAACTTATACAAAGTGTTTGTATTTACCTACAGAAGGAGGATGGTAAACAATAAGTTGAGCATTTTGTGATTCACTCCACCTTCTTCAGGAAAATGTTTTTGAAGTTGCTCAACAGATGTTTCGTAGGGGGAGTGAAAGTGTGCAGAGGCGTTATTTTGGTAACACCCAAAATACCCTCTTGTGGTGGTATTTTTGTAGCTAGGGGTCGGACACAGTGTCCGAGCAGTTGTAATAGAGCAATACAATGTCTGGAGCTAAAAGTCTAAAATTTTTTTGTAAATTAGGGATGGTATCTCAACATATGGTATCTGTGCATGGGGTTCATTCATCCACTGCAAATTTCCTCAAGCCCATCAACACCCAATAAAAATCTGCTATCAGAACTATAAAACTGTCTTCAAACAACACACAGCCTCTCTGTTTAAATCCCTAAACATGCAAATTATACGCTCTACACATTCTCTTGTGCTATTTACATGTGCAAAACCTTGTTCCTAAATGCTAATCCTGATCTGAAACTTTTCATTGATAGATGTAATAGAACCCACGAGCACCACAACATAAATAAATATCTCTTTGATATAACTTGACAGTCACGCTAATATAATTGCCAATTAGGCTAATATAACTTTGAATCAGGTTTTTTCACCCACAGGGTTATTGATCGATGGAACTACCTACCCGCCAAAGCCATAACTACCAAAACTGTGCTGAATTTCAGAACATACCTGGAAAAGGTCATCAAGGCAAATGGAGAGGGTGGGGGGGGGGGACCTTCAACAAGCCGGCAGCTTCCTGTTCTCATCGAGGCCACTAGGGTTAGTGGCCCTCAGGTAAATCGGGTAAAATATTATTCCCAGACAATTACAGCATAACTGATAAAGTTAGGCTAGAGTAATATAAATCTCTGGAAAATTTAGAGTGATATAAATTTCTAGAGTAATATAAATTTAAATTTCATATTAACTTGACAGACAGTTATAAATGCCTGTCTGCCTTCAAGAAACTTTTCGGTGAAATATTTATAATCAAGAAAATATTAGTGGAAAATATTAGAGGGGCTGGTTCCAAACCTGCACACAGAAATAATACCACATGAGACCAGAAGACATGGCAGGATGTGCAGAATACCCCCGTTGAAAAGCAGAGGTGCAACTGGTACTCTGAGAGAGAACTCTATCAACATCAGAGGCCCGAGACTGTTCAACACGCTCCCGCTACACATAAGGGGCATAACTGGCAAACCCCTTACAGTGTTCAAGAGAGAACTGGATAAGCACCTCCAAAGGATACCTGATCAACCAGGCTGTGACTCATACGTGAGGCTGCGAGCAGCCGCGTCCAACAGCCTGGTTGATCAGTCCAGCAACCAGGAGGCCTGGTCGATGACCGGGCCTCGGAGACGCTAAGCCCCGGAAGCACCTCAAGGTAAGGTAAGAGTAGAACTCAAAAAAAGGCTTAAAAAAAAAGTACATCAGTTTGCATATAAATCTGATGAGAAAATTCCTTGATTAACATACATTTCTCACCCAATCAAATGGTCTCATCTTAAGTATGTCTCAGACTGTCTTCTTCACCAGGTCCAGTACTGAATAATATTACAACAAAAATGCCCATAACTTAGCTACAAAGTATATCGCATTTTAAATAAATTTCCACAAAGGAAAACAGAAAGCACAATATAATAAAATATCTTCAGATCTTTACCTTTCGTGGTGAAGCGTATTTCTCAAACAAAATATAATTACCTCTCAAGAACATCCAACCGACATTGTGATAGCACACTGTTAGATTAAAGGTAAGTTAATATACTTTATGTGCCTCATTATCCTTCAACATTCTCTTAATTATCTTCCACACTCAAAGTGTTTACCCTATTATCTGCATGTATCATCTTGTGCTTCTTCATACTTCCAAGATGACTAAATCTCTTCCCACACTCTGGACACTCATGAGGTTTCTCACCTGAATGCACTAACATGTGCTTTATTATAATTCCACGTTCTCTAAATTTTTTGCCACACTCGGCACATTGAAAAGGTCTCTCATCTGCATGCACCATCCTGTGAGTCTTCATATGTCCACGCTGACTGAATCTCTTCCCACACTCTGGACACTCGTGAGGTTTCTCACCTGAATGCACTAACATGTGAGTCTTCATATTTCCAATACAATTGAATCTCTTCCCACACTCTGGACACTCGTGAGGTTTGTCACCTGAATGCACTAACGTGTGAGTCTTCATATGTTCAAGGCGACTGAATCTCTTCCCACACTCTGGACACTCGTGAGGTTTCTCACCTGAATGCACTAACATGTGAGTCCTCATATTTCCAATACAATTGAATCTCTTCCCACACTCTGGACATTCGTGAGGTTTGTCACCTGAATGCACTAACATGTGACGCTTCACATGTCCAAGACTGGTGAATACCTTAGGACACTGTGGACATTGGTGAGTCTTCATCTTCTTTATGACAGGTGCAGTTTGTGTGAAGGTTTTCTCCCCCGGATGTTGGGAGAAGCGTCAAGGCTTGAGTGTTGTTTCTTAGAATTAGACTTGATGTGAGCACTTGGCGGTCAATGGCTTCTTCTTTATGATAGGTGCAGTTTATGTCAAGGTTTTCCCTTAATGCTCGTGCTGGACATCACCGGCTGTGGCGCTGCTAAAATGGCGGCGGTTGTTTACCCTCTCATCACCTAAGCGTTCCAATGTTTTTGTCTGGTTCCACTTATCATTTTTCCTACTTCTTATTTTTGTTTATAACTGGTCATTTACAATTAACGCTTGTATTTATCCTCAAATTTTTCAATCAAAGAATGTACTTGGAATTGGTTCTTTAAACATAATGCCACATGATTATACTTTTTGAAGGAAACAGCTCTCCCATAGTGGATGTGCTCCGAACCATAATGGAACTGACCCAAGTATCAGTTGGGTCAACCCAAGTATCGCGTTTCCAAAATGGTCACACATGAAAATGAAAATGAAATGAAAATGAAAATGTTTATTTAGGTAAGGTACATACATACAAGTGATTGATCCGAGAGGGGGACTGGTCAAGTCGTCTACTGCAATTTCGGATACCGGGCTAGAAACAAATTCGTTCACTGAGAATTTTGTACATACAAACCATTCCTTTCGTATATGCGCTGGTTTGTGTTCGCTGTTGTTCTCGTCTGAATAAATACATGGCACTTGTTCATATAATTAGCGCTTCCATTATTAGAATTATTTATCCATTATTAGAATAACAAGGTGCAAACATACCCCTTACAGTTGAAATCTATTTATTTATATACAAGAAGGTACATTGGGTTGCGAGAGTACATAACATATATTAAGAGGTACATTGTAGCAAGATTTGAGATTAAAGGATTTAAGACTAACACGTTCAGAAACAAGGCGCCCCCGAAGGAGGCTTTTATTTGTTATGCACCCCATACCCATCCCGTGGGCGGTGGTGTAAAGGATTACAGAGGCCCATAATCGGTTCAGGAACTGAACCCTCTAGTTCGTTTAGCTAAGCAAATAACAATTTGTGACGCTAGTTACAAAATTATTAATATTATATATACATGTACACACTGTCATACATACATGTACAACTATATATATATATATATATATTGTGACGATAATCTCTTATCAGAGATTTAGCCTGCTATTTCTGCGAATCACGCCTGTCCTCATCAATATACAAGATACGTTTTGTAGTGGCTAAACGTATATGATAGCCACACGTACCAGCAACTCCCTCCTTCCCCCCCCACTGCTGCACCTGGTCGACGCGCCGAACCCTTCAACGGCCTAACTAGCGACTTGCGACCATCCAGCTTCCTCATTGGCCGCCAACCAACACTCCACTCCGGCTCCCCGCCAATCACAAGACCTCACCAGTTATTGTTGGAGTCCCTTGCGTTTCTGCCAGCCAGAATATTGTGTGCTCGCAAGCTGTGAACTCCTAAGTGACTCACTCTATGTGGTCAAATAGAGGTTCATAGTTAGTGCATATATTCCAGCATTCATATTTTGCTTACTTTTGTATATCAATTCTCCTCCCCATTAACGTAATCTATTTTCATGTTTATATTGTTTATTATTTTTGCCAGTAAGCCAAGATTTTGCATTTATTTCAATTTGTGTTTTTATTGTTATTAAAATCCATATTTTTTATTATTGCTTTTAGTCTTTCCAACCTTACCACAGATTACCAAATCACGCAGTCATTCTTTTTTTTCTCTTTTTTTTTCCTTTTCTTTTTTTATATATTATATGTGGCCCAGCACTGACACCTGCTAGTTGGAAGACTGCCGACCACCATTTCCAACTCGTTACCGTCACATATAAATGGGGGCCTGTCCACGGAGGGGGCCTGTCCACGGAGCACTATTAAATGGAGATCTGTCCACGGAGTCACTATTAAATGGAGATCTGTCCACGGAGCTTCACTCAGGTATTGGTAATTGTGGTAAGCGCACTTGGCTCTTATTTCCCTTGCTTCCATTATTCACATTAATCATTTTTTATTTTATATGGTGCTGTGTATATTGTACATTACGGGAATAGCATATGGTGAGAGTGAGACAACTTTGGATTACGTGGTGACTGTAGGCCGCAGTCATACTCTTAATTGGTCGTCTCCCCCTTCCGTGTTATCCTCCGTGTTTAACATCTTTGTCCCCCAATATTTCTCACTTTTTGACAGATTATCACATAGGTACCCTGGTACTGTGGTCTGTCTCCGGGTCAATAGCACCCAAGTCCTGCAATCCGACTCTAGGAGGAAAAAGAGGGCTTTAGATCCTCTAGCACGAACTATTATTGGCGAATTGGGACCTCGCCGATAGTTCTCGTCACCAGTTGACACTCGCACCCCTACTCGTCGGTCAGACTGATGGTATTTACCTAAGGTAGGGAATTGGCGTTCTTTCTTTTGAGCACAAAAGTTCGCTAATTCTGTAAATACCATATTCAATTTCAGTGGGTACCATTGCTTATGTTCTATAGTGACTTGGCAAGGTATGACTACATTTTTTGGACTACCTCATTTATTTTGAAGCCATTTAGTGTTTCACTTGTATTTTAAAATTAGTTTTCACTAATTAGTAGGATTTTCTTGCCTTTATCCTCCCATAGTGAGTACCAGGTACAAGATTTCCTGCGACCTTATTCATTTACCATCTTGAATTTACTTTAATTATTAATAATTCCCCACAGGATAGGTATCAGTTGCCACGTTTCCTGTTTCTGACACTCGCCATATTCTCACTATATTCATCTCCTTTGTTTTGCTATATTTTCACCATGTTCCGCTTACAAGCTTTCAAAGCAGATCCAGAAAGTGAAATAGGGACCTTACGTCACGCTAAGAGGGTCGATTTGTTAACTCTTGCACATGAGTATCACTTAGAAGTTCCTGTTGGAGCCAACAAATTTGCCATTAATAATATGATACTGGATCACCTTGCTGATGAAGGTATTATAGATTCTTCTACCCATGAACAGCACATTATTTCAGATAAAGATGACTTGAGAGCGATGAAGCTCAGATTGGAACTTGCCAAGATCGAGCTACAGCAACAACAAGAAGCAGCTGCAATCAGAAGGAAGAAAGTGAAAGGGAGGCCCTACTCCTCAAAGGACAGCAAGAACGTGAGTTGGCCTTATACAAACAGCGACTCGAGATACAACGCGAACACGACCAACGACAGGCAGAAGCAGCTCTAAACTGTCGTGACCGAGAACTCACGAGGGACGCTGCACACCAAGCTCAACTCCAACAAGCGGCAGCTAGTCTTCCTCCCAGTTTCAATATCTCCCATGCAAGTAAGTTAATGCCCCCGTTCCTCGAAACGGAGGTTGATGTGTTCTTTACCACTTTTGAGACCCTTGCTGTTCAACTTAATTGGCCTGACGACCAATGGGCTACCCTTCTCAGAGTACATTTAACAGGTAGAGCAGCAGTCACACTCAGCACTTTGGCTTCGGAAAACGACTACACCACCCTGAAACAAGCTGTGTTGGACGCCTACCTTCTCTCCACCGAAAGCTATCGACGAAAGTTTCGTGACTACGTCAAGGCAAGTACCACCACCTTCTTAGAATTTGCTAACACCAAACAAAGATATTTCATGAAATGGCTGGAGGCAGCACATGTCTCTACTTTTTCAGAACTTGTCAACCTCATACTGGTTGAAGAATTTTTGAGACGTGTACCTCCTCCTGTCCGCCTATACTTAGCAGACAAGGAAGAGACGGAATTAGTGAAGTGTGCGAAGTCAGCTGACACTTACAGCCTCATCCACCGGCTGACTCCAGATCCTACCAGCAAGAAGTCTTGGTACAGTTACGAGAAAGCGAGCCCAGATCAAGGTACCTCTCAACTGTACTGCAGGTATTGTCGATTATATGGACACACCATTGACAAATGTGGTAAGTCCCAATTAAAGGTAACGTCGAACCCCCTAAGTCTAAAACTACTCACCCTAAGTCCGGTAAGCCTGTAATGAATGTTGGTGTTCATGCTAATGATCTCTCTCTCTTTACCAAGCATCTCTATCCAGGAACTATCTCTACCCACGGTTCAGATTCAGAGGGACGTTTCGGACTTAAGATCCTAAGGGACACAGCGGCTCTACAATCGATCGTTTTGAAATCGGCTGTGCCCAACGTCGCCTACACAGGAGAGACTGTGTTCATCACTGACCTTACTGCTACAACTCCTTATCCACTTGCCCGAGTTTACCTGGATTGTCCCTTCGTGACCGGTGAAGTCCAAGTCGCCGTCAGGGAAAAGCCTTTTCCCATGCCTGGAGTGCAACTTCTCCTGGGCAACGACTTGGCAGAAGACCAACAACCAAACAACCTGATCATCAAGGACATATCCAAGGTAAGCAACTCTGTGGTGGATAACCCGATTTTTGAACATTTCCCAGTAAAGGTTCAAGAGAGTGATGAAGGTTCTCCTCCTGTTATGGTGACCACCCGTGCTCAAGCTGCACGTCCACAGCCAGCCGACTCTACTGCTACCGCTGTCCCTCAGGACCCTTCGAAACTACCCCCTAACCTGACCGCGGTGGAGTTCCGTAAGTTACAGAGAGATGATCTTACATTGACACCATTATTCTTTCAGGCTGAAACCCAATCCGACAGTGTTCCTGGGTTCTTTATGGAGAACGAAATACTCTATCGCAGGTATAGACCCAGTAAACTGAAGGACGAGGACGATTGGGCAAATGTTGAACAACTAGTGATTCCCACCAGCCTGCGGCCCACGATTCTACACCTGGCCCACGGCGCTTTGTCACACTATGGGTTCAACAAGACTTACCATGGAATTCGACAAGACTACTACTGGCCAGGTATGGTAAACGACGTCAAATCTCATGTCAAATTATGCCACGTGTGTCAGTTAGCCGGGAAACCGAACGTTTCCATTCCCAGAGCACCCCTGATACCCATCCAGGTGCCTGAGGAACCGTTCCACAAGCTCATTATCGACTGCGTTGGTCCTTTGCCTCGGACCAGTGCAGGCAACTCATATATCTTAACCATCCTGTGTCCTACCACCAGATTTCCGATAGCAGTTCCAGTAAAAAATATTACAGCTGCTACAGTGGTGAAGAATCTACTGAAAATCTTCACCCAGTATGGATTTCCGAGGGAGATTCAGAGCGACTGTGGTACCAACTTCACCAGTGATCTCTTCAAACGGACTCTGGAGGAGTTCAACATCAAACAGGTACTGTCCAGCCCCTATCATCCTGCTTCACAGGGTTCTCTCGAGCGTAGTCATCAAACCATCAAGGCACTCTTAAAAAAGTTCTGTAATGAGACCTCAAAGGATTGGGATAGGCAAATTGATCTCATTTGTGTATTTTCAGAAGTCTTCCCAACGAGTCACTAGGAGTATCTCCTTATGAGATGCTCTACGGACGTAAGTGCCGTACACCTCTCAAGGCTTTCAAGGATTCTCTACGTGATGACACCTTCAGTGAGCATCAGAGTGTGCCCCAGTATCTCCAAAATCTCCGACACATTCTAGAGAGGGTCCATTCCTTTGCCAGCAACAACCTACAGAGAGCCCAGGAGAGGATGAAGACTCGTTACGACCGGCACTGTAAAGTAAGGAAGTTTACACCAGGAGACTTAGTGCTTGCCTATTTCCCTATCCCAGGTTCTCCTTTACAGAACAGGTTCTCAGGACCCTACCGTGTTAAGGAGTGCCGGAACAACTTCAACTACGTTCTCGAGACCCCCGATAGGCGGCGGAAGACCCAGCTGTGCCACATTAATTTACTCAAGCCCTACCATGGGGTTCCTCCCACTGTGTTAACCAATTTCACCTCATTTACAGGTCCATACAGCCACAGTGAGACCTTCCCTGCTTCTCCTTCCGAGAGCACTGACACTGAGACAGCGCTCTCTAACTCGGAAATCCTTACTAACCTTCAACATCATTTTCAGGACGATAATAGTGCTCCACTAATCAAACTCGTCAGAGAATATCAAGAGTTGTTTCGAGATGACCCCCAAGAGTGTACTGTAACTCGGCACGACATCCAACTGCTACCTGACACCCAGCCGATTCGCCAACCATTCTACCGAATCAGCCCGAGCAAAACGGAAGTCATGCGGGCTGAGGTACAGTATCTCTTGGACCATGGACTGGCTACCCCCTGTGAGTCCCCCTGGGCCTCACCATGCATCCTGGTACCCAAACCTCACGGCAAAATCCGTCTGTGTACGGATTATAGGAAGTTGAACCAGGTCACAGTGAAGGACGCCTACCCAATACCCAGGGTAGACGACATTTTGGATGCCATTGGTAATGCCCGCTACCTGTCTCAGGTAGACCTACTAAAGGGCTACTACCAGGTGAGTTTAACGGAGCGAGCTAAGGTACTGTCCGCCTTTATAACCCCTTTGGTCTCTACAGGTACCATCGCCTTCCCTTTGGACTCTGCAATGCCCCAGCCACCTTTCAGAGAGCTGTCAACCGCGTCATCCAGGGCTTGGAAAACACCTATGCCTATTTGGACGACATCGTGTAGCATCCAACACCTGGAGCGAACACCTGCTCCAGCTACAACGATTGTTCTACAAGCTCCTGAAAGCCGGCCTCACCATCAATTTGGGCAAGTCCACCTTCGCGAAAGGTAAAGTGCGGTACCTGGGTCATGTTATAGGGAGTGGCAACCTGGCTCCGTTAAACATTCACATTCAAGCAATCCAACAGTATCCACAGCCTACTACCAGGAAGCAGCTCCTGCGCTTCCTTGGTCTTGCTTCCTATTACCGTAGGTTTGTGAAGAATTTTAGCACTGTTGCAACCCCATTAATCACCTTAACCAGTCCCAAGCAACGGTATAATTGGACCAGAGAGCAAACCGTTGCATTCGAACAACTCAAATTCCTCCTCTGTTCTAATCCCATTCTCGCCTCACCAGATATCAAGAAGCCTTTCATCCTCCATGTCGACGCCAGTGGTACCGGCATCGGAAGTGTCTTAATGCAGCAGCGAGGCGAGGAGGTTCTACCTGTCAGCTACTACAGTTGCAAGTTGAAGCCTCATCAGAAGAACTACAGTACTATAGAGAAGGAACTCCTGTCCATCGTCCTGAGCTTACAACACTTTGCACCATATCTGCACGGTGCTAGGTCCACTACCATCTATTCGGACCACAACCCTCTGAGATTTTTACATCAAGCCCAATTTAATAACCAACGTCTGCTGCGATGGGCTTTATATCTTCAAGGCTTCAACTTAAAGATCTGCTACATCAAGGGGCCTGATAACATCATCGCTGATGCCCTCTCCAGAGTGCATGAGGTAGAGGCAGCTCCACCTCCCACTCTACCTCCAGTGGACGTGATTCACCCGAAACGGCAGGCTTCGGGGGAGAGTTGTGACGATAATCTCTTATCAGAGATTTAGCCTGCTATTTCTGCGAATCACGCCTGTCCTCATCAATATACAAGATACGTTTTGTAGTGGCTAAACGTATATGATAGCCACACGTACCAGCAACTCCCTCCTTCCCCCCCACTGCTGCACCTGGTCGACGCGCCGAACCCTTCAACGGCCTAACTAGCGACTTGCGACCATCCAGCTTCCTCATTGGCCGCCAACCAACACTCCACTCCGGCTCCCCGCCAATCACAAGACCTCACCAGTTATTGTTGGAGTCCCTTGCGTTTCTGCCAGCCAGAATATTGTGTGCTCGCAAGCTGTGAACTCCTAAGTGACTCACTCTGTGTGGTCAAATAGAGGTTCATAGTTAGTGCATATATTCCAGCATTCATATTTTACTTACTTTTGTATATCAATTCTCCTCCCCATTAACGTAATCTATTTTCATGTTTATATTGTTTATTATTTTTGCCAGTAAGCCAAGATTTTGCATTTATTTCAATTTGTGTTTTTATTGTTATTAAAATCCATATTTTTTATTATTGCTTTTAGTCTTTCCAACCTTACCACAGATTACCAAATCACGCAGTCATTCTTTTTTTTTCTCTTTTTTTTTCCTTTTCTTTTTTTTATATATTATATGTGGCCCAGCACTGACACCTGCTAGTTGGAAGACTGCCGACCACCATTTCCAACTCGTTACCGTCACAATATATATATATATATATATATATATATATATAATATATATATATAATATATATATATA
>WNGS01136554.1:0-13557 GCA_020271785.1 Procambarus virginalis
AAAAAAGTGTGGAAAGGGAGGAAAAAGAGGAAGATTTTCCCGGGTCATTCCCTGCTATGACTATTTGTGTTTGCCATTGCTTACATCTTAGACTCGGTAAATTGAAATCTCCAAGGAAGATAATAGTCTGGAGCTGGGTTGAGCTAGGTCATACAAAGTATGTTCTCTAGTTTGTGCATCTGCGTCTGTGAGCGATTCCTCAACCGTTGTATCTGGCGGTTTATATATTAAAATAATATCTAGGTTTACGTTATCTACTACCATATAATTCTCCAAGTACCTCTACCACCTCATTAGTTGAGTTTAGTATAGTTCTGTGCATACCAGTCCTCTTAATATACAGACCTACTCCTCCATTTGACCTAGTTTTCCTATTACATCTTTATAAATTTAATTTAGGAATCCAGAATTTTCACCATCCAGTGTAATCCTTTTCGTATGAGTTCCGTGAATGCTCCAAATATGAGTTTGTACTCTAATAGGAGACCACTTTAGAACTTGACTTTATTCCGTGACTTTGGCTTTACGACCTTAAATGTTCGCAAGTAAGCCACAATGAATGATTGATCCATAATTGTGTGATCACTTCTGGAAGGTTTTGGTGTTCTCCCTCCTCTCTACCCTGACCCAGGGGTTGTTGTTATGTGGCAATGGTTTTGTCCAGTTTTGGAAGTGATATTGGGGAGTGGGTAGTCTCTCGTGTGAGTTGGGGGGTGTAGTAATGTGTGGGCTTGATGACGAAACAGTCCAGTCTCGGGCATTCCCCCTCTCCCATCCGTACTGCTGCCACGTGTCTGCCTTGTCTGTTTTCTCCCTTCTGTTTCTGCCATGCCTCTAAAAAATGTTCAGGGCTATTAGTATTGGACTTTCCTTCTCTTATATATTATATAGCGCTGTGTACCTTGAAGTGGAAATCGGGTGCAATAAGATCGTAGCATTCTCCTTACTTGTCCTACGATCATTTCCTGATGCCTGTTTCGGGGCCAGCGCAGCCTCGGATCCGTCCTGTCTGGTCGGCGAGTTGATTGCTGGGTGGGTTGGCCACCACAACCCGGGTTGTGGAGGCCCGTCTGCGTCTCTTAGGGGTTCGGGTTCTGCCCTATCTCAACGACTGGCTGGTGTGGCCTACCACCAGTCCGTGTGTCTGCTCGCCAGGGATTTGTTTCTTTCCAGCTCACCGGTTTGGGTTCCTGAAGACCTGCAGGAAGTCCTGTCTAGTTCCTTTTCAGGTTGGTCTTGGCTGGGTCTTGTGTGGGGCTCTCTGATCGTTTCCCTTGTCTCTCCCTCCAAGTTTCTACTTTGGCTGCAGTCCCACCTTCGCCTGTTTCTGGGATGCTCCCAGATCACCCGCAGTTTGCTCGAAGGTTTGTGCTGGAGCCTGAACTTTGCCGTGATGGTGTACCTGCCGGGTTGGGTTTGGATTTGGATTCATCGGCTGTTCTGGTTCCTTTGGGGACATTCCTTCTGTTTCTCTCGCGATCGCTGGGTTTTTTCCTCCGGATGCCTTGTGTCAGCTGCTGCGTCGCTGGCTTCCTCTACGGGTTTTTCAGGGTTCAGTGCCTTGGCGCCTGCCTGAGCCCTTGATCTATGTGTTCATGGACGCGTCGTCTCTTGGCTGGGGCTTTGTGACCAGTGCTCAACAGGCCGACCATGGACAAGGGTCCGGTCTTCCGTCGGGCACACAGTACGGTGCGGGAGTTTCGCGGCGGCGTGGATGTCGCTTCGGAAGATATGGGTCGCACGCTGATCGACGATAAGGTTCCATTCGGACGGCTCCCTGTAGGTTTATTGCCTGAACCGAAGGGGTTTGGTGCGGTCCTGGGCTCTTTCAGGCTGGTTGCTTCGGGTGACTTGTCTGCTAGGTTCTCGGGGGTTGGCTCTCCTGGCATTCACATTCAGGGTGTTTTAATGTCCTAGCAGATGGCCTGTCACTGTTCAATTCCCTGTCCATGGAATGGACGGTCGGCCGACTTGTTCATTGGCTTTGCCAGACATATGGGCTCCCAGAGGTGGACATATTTTTGTCGGCATGGTTGAGGCGTCTCCCATTGTATGTGTTGCCCTTCCCCGACTGCAGGCCATTGGGGTCGATACCTTGCATCTTGGACTGGTCAAGGTGGGGTTACCTGTACCTCTTTCCCCCGGTGTCAGCTGTTGCTCGCTTGGAAACTTCTAGGGAAGGGTACCTTTTGGCTCCTTGGTGGCCAGCCCAGTCTTGGTTTCAGGCACTGCTTGCACAGTGTCGAAACCCAGGGGTCTTTCTGCGGCTCTGCCTCTTTTCAGCAGATCGAACCGGTCCGTTACGGGCTGGTTCGTTCTTCTCCTTGAGTTTTCGCGTCTGGTCTTTCTGACTCGAGTCCTCTCATCCCCCCGCTTGTGTGGTGACATTGGCTTTTATTGCGTGTCCCACCTGCTTGTTTCGTCTCGTTGGCAGTATGTATTTTCTTGCATACAATGGGGCCTCGATTTACGATGCTAATCCGTTCCCAGAGACGGATCGTATGTCGAATATCGGAAGTCGAAGCGAATTTTCCCATAAGAAATAAAGGGATTTGAATTAATCCGTTCCCCACCCTCCAAAATATTAACATAAAAATACATTTTATACTGAATACAATGTTTTTTTAACTACAATACAGTACCAAACTTCACTTACCTTTATGGAGGGATTTCGATGGCGTATGGAAGATGGTGATGAGGGGGGGGAGGAGAGTTGTTACTGTTTGGAAGGGAGTCCCCTTCCATTATCACATCAGGCAGTGATGTTTTCTCTGGGGTACTCTCTCCTACGTTTTGCCTGAATACCACTAGGACCTGGTTGTGGTTCAGTGCTTGTTTGTCTCACTACAAATTTGTCAAGAGACATTTGTTTTTCCCTTCTTTTTAACGTTAGTCGGTAATGATGCATCACAGTGTCATTGAATAGGTTAAGGCAACGACATACTGCAGCTTGATTTGGGTGAGTTGTTTCAGCAAAGGTTTGCAATTCTTCCCATATTGCACACATTTTCTTAATTTTTGAGGAAGAAACATCCTCTACTGGCACATCCTCCCCTGAAGAAATTTCCTCAGCTACCTCTTCTTGCTGCTCCTTTTGAAGGGCTTGGAGTTCTTCGGTGGTCAGTTCTTCGTTGTGTTCTTCCACCAACTCCTCCACATCACACACACCCATCCAACTCCAAACCCAATTGCCGACCCAGAGAACAATTTCCTCAACGAGAGGCACTTCAGGCTCAAACCCCTCAAAGTCTCGTTCTGCAACACATTCAGGCCACAGTTTTTCTCCAGCCAGAGATCATGGTTCTTACAGTCACTTCTTGCCAGGCTTTGTCAACAAGTTTTAAAGCACTATAAATGTTAAAATGGTTTTTCCAGAACTCTTTGAGGGTGAGGTTTGTGGCATCCGTCACTTCGACACATCTCCGAAAAAGTGCCCTTTCATAAAGTTTCTTAAAATTGGCAATGATTTTCTGGTCCATAGGCTGAAGTAGAGGAGTGGTGTTGGGAGGAAGGAACTTTATTGTAAGAAACTTAAATTCCTCATCCAATGAATACTCCAAGCCTGGAGGATGGGCAGGAGCATTATCGAGGAGAAGCAGGCCTTGAGTGGCAAACTGTTCTCCTGCAAATATTTTTTGATGGCAGGGCACACCACCATATTCACCCACTCCGTAAAAAATTGCCTAGTCACCCATGCCTTAGCATTAGCCTTCCATCACACACATTTTGTGTTTCTGCACATTATATTTTTTGAAAACCCTTGGATTTTCGGAATGATACACAAGCAAGGTTTAATTTTCAAATCGCCACTCGCATTACCACACAACACAAGAGTAACCGATCTTTCATAGGCTTGTGTCCAGGCAATGATTTCTCTTCCTTGGTAATGTATGTTTTCTTTGGCAATCTTTTCCAGAATAGCCCTGTCTCGTCACAATTAAACACTTGTTGTGGTAGGTATGCCTCACTCTGCACAAAATCTTTAAATTCGCCAATGAATCTTTCAGCCGCTGGTTTGTCTGCGCTGGCAGCCTCCCCATGCCTCACAACACTATGAATTCCACTTCTTTTTCTAAATTTCTCAAACCATCCCCTGCTCGCCTTAAACTCTTTCACTTCTGCATCACTCGTTCCAGGGGTTTTCTTTAAAAGGTCTTCATGCAATTTTCTTGCCTTTTCACAAATGATGGCCTCCGAAACGCTATCACCCGCTAACTCCTTGTTGTGTATCCAAATTAATAATAACTTTTCAACATCCTCAAGTGTTTGTGCTATGCAAAAATCACCACAAAAGCGAATTTTTGTATGGCGCGATCGTCACTAAGCGGGTAGCTGTAGTAAACTGAGCCGGTCGGAACCGCGTGACCGGGAACCATGCGCTCAGCCGAGCGCCTCACCCGAACTTGTACCAGCAAATATCGGATGTCGACGACACTATCGGATGTCGAGTCGCATTTTTGATGAAATTTATATCGGAACTCGAATTTATCGTAAGTAGGGGCATCGTATGTCGAGGTGCCACTGTACTTCCGTTATTCTTGTCCCTGCGCAGTTGTACTTCTGTCTCTGTTCAGGTTTGTCCTTCCTTAGTGGTTGTTCCAGGACCGTCATCTTATGCCTAATACTGTCATCTCGTATCGTGTGGCACTGGTGGAGCCACTGCAGCATGCGTTTGGCGTTAGTTAAATCTGCGCTGTTTCGCAAGCTGTTTCTGTGTTGGTTCACCTCCGGCCTGCTCATGCGCCCCCTGAGCTGTATTGGTCGTTGGACCGGGTGCTCTCCTTCCTCTCTTCTCCTCGGTTTGTGTGTGGCCTCTTCGGTTCAGTTTGTTTGGCATGGGCTCTCGTCTTGTTGGAATTGGCCTCTGGGGGTCGGACGGAAAGTTTCACGCTCTCCTCCGGCTCAAGTACCTGCTCTTTTGGTCCTGTAGTTGTTTTGTTCATTTGCGGCTGCCTCCTTTTCTGGCGAGGGATGAGACTGCTGCTTTCCGCTTTCCGGAGGGGTCCTTAGGTTGTTGATGCTTGGTTGTATGGTCGGGGGTGCATCATGTGGTGTTCGTTTGCGGCTCTTCACCGTTTCCTGCGTCATGGCCTTGGTGGCCGGGGATGCACTTTGGTTGACCGGTTTCCCTGTTCCAGGGTTCGGAGACCAGGTTATCCTCTGGATCCTTCGGTCCGGCCCGCATGCGGTCTACCCTTGTGCCCATGTCTTTTGTGTGTTTGCTGTGTTGGCGATCATCTCCCGGATTTGTCCTTGTGTTATCTTAGGTAAGTAGCTCCAGGAGCCGAAGGGCTTCCCCCCGAAAACCAGTGTTGAATGTAATGATACCCCATTTCTGGGTGAGGCTCCCCGGCAACCCTCCCTCCCTCCGATCGGCGTTTTTTTGCATGTTCTTGACATCCAGCCTCAGAACTGAAGGGGGGATTGCCGGCGTGAGAGTCTGGGGCTCCCCCTTACCCCTACCGGGGAAGGGGTTGCTCAGACAAGCTGCGTGGCGACGTGGTGGGTCATGCTAGTTTGCTAGTTTTCAGTTGGAAGGTCCTCTAGCTTGGCTTTCGGTAGCAGTATTAAATTAAATATTTAATTTAAGAATAGGGGTTTGTTTTGGGTGCTTACCTTTCTGGGTGCCTGACCCAGTCGATGGCACATAAAATGCTTCCAACCACATGGGGATTTCTATAAGCCATTGCTCCTCGTGCCTCTCAAAGGGGGGCCAGGTTCTGGCTTGTGGTCACCGGTAGGCCTAGAACTCCATTCACATTGATGCCAAAGTCTAATAATCCATATCAGCCTGGATAGCTCTGGAGAGCCTCCAGGTCTCACCCAGAAATGACGTTTCATTACATTCAATGCTGCTTTTTTTTCTTCATTTAATGCATTGCAGTAGCACAAGTCAATGAATAAGTCTCACCTGTGTACTATAACAATGTCCCTATGGAGTTACTGTATCAATCACGATGGTCCTGTACAGACAGGATACTGGTTACTACATACAGGCTCAGGGTAGGGGTGGGAGGAATGGCACCAGAGCTGAGGTGTAACAGTATGGTGAAGACCATAAAGACGACAAAGAGTTGAGGGAGAGGCAGACTAGTAAGCAAGACAACCATAATAGAGTTTAGACAGCACGAGAGAGAGGAATGTAAATAGTGAAGTGTGTGTATATCAGGTCCCCAGGAAGTATGGGACAAGACCTTAAGTAAGTTATGAGCATTCAACTTGGAGGTAAGAGATATAGGGCGACCAAGACAAATTTGTGTCAAAAGATTAACAGAATCTTTACACAAGAGATTACCATAGAGCGACAGGGGGACGAAAAACGACCTGCCTTGAGTAAAAATTACAGCACAAGTCTTAGTTGTAGAGAACTTGAAGCAATGATTAGAGGCCCAAGACGACACGACATCAATTGCCATTGGAGCAAAGGTGAGCCATCACCTTGGCAGCTGAGGGCAAGATCGCCACATAGTGCCAAGAAAAATTCTAGAAAAGGGAGGAAAGGATGTCAATATAGGAGGATACCTTTGATATTGCTCTCCCTATGTGCTTTTGTTCTCATATTGGCATCCTTGGTGATATTTAGCACCTTATCCTGCATCTTTCATGATAATAAGTAGTCTCCCCGCTTGGTACCTACTCTTGATAATTACTTACTGCTCCATCCCCCCCCCCCTCCCCCGTCTCTTAGCTCCATTCTCCACCGCCTGTCTTCTGCTGACTTGCTGTCGCCTCTTGCCCTGACAACAGCGCTGCCTCTCCTGTCTGCCTAGCCTGCTGCCATGTGCCATACCCTCCTGGCCTCTGTGACCTGTGAAAGGACCATCTGTTACAGGGCCGGCCCTTTCTCCTGGTGTTGCCTACGGTTACCTTGCCTTTGCCTCCTCCATCCTCGTGGCATTCAGCGAGGTGTGGGCTACTCTCACCCTGCCCCCTTCTGCTGGAGCCCAGCTCCTTTTATCCATTGCCATGTCCTGCTTTATTATTCATTATTCCCTTGTCTCCAGGTTAGAATTTTACTCCTTACCAGTGTGGAATTTCCACACAAGACTTGTCCCTGAACTGAGAGGACAGAGAAAGAACTAGAGGAAGGAGAATGGAAAGAGAGACACTATGATAAAGATATAAAGACTGGCATTAACTGGACAAGAAAAAAAGTTTAGTATGAACAAGGGATACAATGAGAGGATATAGGTGGAAATTAGAAACTATTTGAGCCATAAAGACAAGGAAGCACTTGGTGTATGAGTAGTGAGCTGAGAAGACAGTAGTTAAGGCCAACTCCATCCATAATTTAAGAGTAAGTATGATAAGAAGCAAAAGAGCCAACCCATAGGAACAAGTGACAATGTTGGGTCCCAGAAGCCGAGTATACAATCATTCACAGCACACAATCACTTTAAAATATTTTGCCTCCTTTATTCTTCAAAATACTGAATTGTTGTATTTGTGCATTGGGAGACCTATCTCCCTTGTTTTTATATGCTGTTAGTCTTAGAATTCACAATTTTGCAATTCATCAGTCTGACAAAATTATTACCATGAATACAGATGGTCTGCTGAACTCGACTTCATAATTCTTTTTCCACTATAAAAGTTATTTCAAGTCTCTATCACAAAATTTTTAAGCATTCCAACTTCCTATCTCTACCACTAGTTATCGCTCCACTATTAAGTTTTATCTGCATTATATTCTCGTATCTACCACAAAGAGTTTGATTTCTATAACAAATTACAAACACTAGTACAAAAGGCACACACCCAAAATGAGTAATATGTCAACCACTTAAAACTTTCGCATTCCTGTTATGGCGCCCCAACCTACCCCCGAGGTGGGCTGAGCATGTCCCGTGAGTGTGCGGCCACACCAAAATGTGTATACAGTACTCTTTCAGTTTTCTCACCTCAATTTTTGTTGTACTTCGTTCATTTTGGTATCAAATTGTTCACAATAGAATTCCCTACTGGGGCACACAAGATCCAAAAGCCCCTCCTCCTGCAGCAAAGCTGAAAATCGGCCAAGCGTTACCTGTGACTCTTTTTTTCAGTTTGATAACATCAATTTTTTGTTATGTCATTCATTTTGGTATCATGGTGTTCACAATAGAAAGCTCTAAAGGGCTCTAAAGCTCTTATATGCATATAAGGGCAAATGGAAGAACAACATTACCAATACCATAAGATAAAATATATCGTCAAGTGAAAAACAATTTTTGTCATTATTTTACATTGTTATTTCCGACATTATTTATGACACGATATCAGTTTTTTGTGTTGCTTCCTTCACATAAGTGTTTGTACCACAATATCATATGTATAAATAAATGAAAAAAAAAGCTCTGTACTTACCACCAAATGATGTTTGTATGAGAATAAGTTGAGCTGTTGGTTGAACCACTCCTCCTGCTCCAGGAAAAGGTTTCCTGAAGTTTCTCAACCCATGTTTTATAGGTGGAGTGGATGGTAGGTAAGCATTACTGCTTATCCACTCGGTATGTCCTCTTGCAATGGTACAAGGTGTAGCATGGTGCAGGACACAGTGCCCCACCACACGACTTGCACTTTTACCTGCTGTCCTTCCATGTAGCAGACATGACACTTCAGACCTTTTTGATGCAAATTGAGATCTTGAGGTTATCTTGAGATGATTTCGGGGCTTTAGTGTCCCCATGGCCCGGTCCTCGACCAGGCCTCCACTCCCAGGAAGCAGCCCGTGACAGCTGACTAACACCCAGGTACCTATTTTACTGCTAGGTAACAGGGGCATAGGGTGAAAGAAACTCTGCCCATTGTTTCTTGCCGGTGCCCGGGATCGAACCCGGGACCACAGGATCACAAGTCCAGCGTGCTGTCCGCTCGGCCGACCGGCTTCCCCTGTACCGGTATTGGTACAGTCAAGCCTGGTGTTCCTGTAAAACTGTCTACAAATGGTGCAGTGTTGTCAGTAGACCAGGCTTCACCAGAACAGGTGTGTGGGGGTACGTGCGGAACAAGTTCTAATAGCAGGGAATGCACATGTGGCTGTGGCGATATTAACATCAGAATCATCACTCCCCTCACTTTAATTTCATCCTCACCTGCTGTTTCAGTTTTAATCACCTCATTAATACTACATTACTGTCACTTTCAAGATCAAGATTAGAAAATATCAACTAAAGCCTGGAATTTTCTTGGTGTGAGTTTCACTTTTCTGTACTTTTGGCAAACATTACTTAGCTTCTCCCTCAGACGTGTTTCATTCACTGCTTTTGTCCTGAAATGGTTCTGTTCTTGATCAGAATCCATCTTTGAGTAAATGTAAGAGTGTATAAGGCAGTAAGAAAAATAGCTGAAGAAAATAGCCGGAACAGGCACACTTTTTGGGCACGAGGGGAGACTGCAGAGGTCACGAGGTTTCAGACAATAGCAATGAACTTAATCATTCAATGAGCTCATGTGGCATCATACCCTGATGCCACATGAGCCATAAGAGAAAATGGGAAGACATTGGTGCAAAGTTTAAAACATGTCCCATAATGATCGGATAAAAAATAGAGTTTTAACAAATATTTTAATTTTGGACGCCACATACGTCCCAGGCGGACATCCACAGAGTTATGTGGACTCAACTACTTCCCGGGAATGCGAAAGTGTTAAGATCTACTATCTATCAAATATCGGATTGATGTATCAACTACACCATGAAAATATTAGTTTGACACTTTACTGCATAATGCATCTCTTCACTAAAAATGCCACCACAACCTTGCCATATGAAGCCAAAGTCAATGGATTATATTACATAACCAAACACATCCTCTTTTCCTCTGTATGTCGGGGGGGGGGGGGACTATGGCTTCATTATGATTTCTTCTCCCAATTCCCATCCCAGGGAGCCTAATTGCTGAAATACATGATGCAATAGTTATATTTCTTTTCAAATGTCTATTTAATAACTTCATAATCTTTTTTTTTACAATATGTCATGTTTCTATGCTAAGATTAATTTAAGAAGCAACTGTATATGCAAAATGTTTGTGAATTCAATAGTGTGATTAACTGTAATATTTTGTACTGTACACTCTTCCACAACTAAAACATGCTTCAACATTTTATGTGAAATGTCATACATATGAAAATTTGTTGTTACCAATTCACATCTCTCTTTATTTGAGATATGGTATGAGAGAATCCTGACTGTTGTAGTACATGTTTCTTCTACTCACTGGCACTCGCTTAAATGAAAGGGTTAAGTGAACTGGCAAGCTATTATATTGACCTATTTCACTCTCTTTCGGGAGGGCAAATATGGAATCCTTTGAGTACTTTGTAAAAATATTCAGCCAAGTACTGTACCATGAGAGAAAGAGTAAAAATTTTCTTAACATGCTCTCTGGAATGCATCCCTAATTTTTCCAAATAACAATTTTGATTTAGACGAATTTGTTTCACAGTTTTTTCATGTGCCTGTACCAATATGTAAAGCATCTACAAACACTTAATAGAAATTGGTCTCAAAATGACACTGTGATGCCAAGGCACATATTTACCAAATCTGATAAAATGAAATCAGTACCTGAAAGGTACTGATAAATACTCTCCCTAAATAAATGAACTTTTAACAATTTAAAAACAAAAAAATACCACCCGGAAGCTAGAGCATCTGATGAAATTCAGTGCATAAATTATCAAAAGTAATAAATGCACAAACTCTAATGTAACTCAAATTCAGGCGTTAGTTACGATACTCAATAACTCGTTAAAAATACAAATATTTCCCAAAACAAGCACTTAAAATAAAACAATTAAATATAGCACAACATACTTTATGCCCCAAACAGAATGTATACTGTAAATATGAAGTTATTAAGAGGATGCATTATCAAGACCTACCATTAAGGAGTTACAAAGCTTGAACACAAAGTTATCTCCAAACAAACGTGTACCATGTCCACAATATGACACAGCCACTTTGATCAGTGGCCCACACACTTGTTCAAATTAAAGTGAACAAAATAACAATTGTCAAAACTCCCTAAAAATTCTTAAGGTGTAGAGAGTAATTTATCTTCAGATATTTGACTTCCAAATGAATAATAAAAGCATAGAAACATTTACCAAAGTATTAAAAAGAGTTGTATCACATCTGTAAACATAATTTCTGAAATATACATAATCATTCATCCTAATTTCCTTCTAGCTTTTTTTATATTTTCACATAAGAAAAGGTAACCAAAATATGATAACTCTTAATTTACTAAAAATAATATACTTCAATTGACTCAACTGCTTCATTCTTTATTGAATTAATTTGTACACTGGCAAGTGTTATATTTTCTCTATACAACAATTATGCTACTACTCATTTATAAAAATTTGGAAAAATAATAAAAAATGGGTCAACCCTGAGTCAACGTCTATTTCCTTAACTATAGCACAATTAGGCATCATACTTGACAGATAAATTATAATCAGTAAAGTAATGTAGCAAAAAATTAAGAAATATTTAATTTGGAATTATAACCAATTGTTATTTTTCCTTGTAAACATAATTATATAAATCAATAAATATAGCTGTACCATAAATTAATAATTTTTATGTGGAAGAAAGTAGTAGTGGGCTAATAGGTATAGCTTACATCAGTGAATAGGTTTAAATTACTTATGTTTTCCCTAGAAAATATACATTGGCACAGGAACTCAAAATACATATTTGTGAAAGATTTAAGAACAAAATAAAATTAAGGGGCAATACCAGTTATATTTAGCTAGTATAAGTAGTCATTGTGATCCACCTTTTTAAACACATATATGAACTTATGCTAGAGTTTCAGTGTTGAGAACGCTGAATCTGTTCTTTTAATTGAAGGATGGATGCTCGCTGCTCTGGCGGCAGCATCTTTATCTGTTCATCTGACAGCTGCAACACCTGCATAATCAAACTGGCCTGTAATGTAACAAAAGAAATTAGTGCTAATTACATCTGTTCTTAATAAATATATAATATTCATAAATATCTTTATCCTGTACTGAATGCTCTACATAAAGACCATACATGTATCAAAGACACTATATATGGGTAAGACCTTGGCTTTAAATTTAAAAGTGTGACAAGCTGGCCATTTGTCCATCAAACATTTTTGTATGGATGTAATGTACCCTTCTTACTTGCTTACTCTCTCTCTTTCTCTTCAATACCCCAGCTTAACACTGTTACAGTTCAGTATGACCCCTCACTGAACTGCCACCAATATAAGCTGAATATTAAATGAGGACACAACAAGAATAGGAGTTATTAATTTATAACTACTAATTAAATCATTAAACACTGCCACCACCTTCCCAACCATAAATATTTATTTATTTTATTTTTATTTTTAACGTATGATTCAAAACTCCCGCGGCTACATGGGGTTCACATCAGCTTCCTCAGGGCTCTTATAAACAGACACCATTTAAGAAAAATCGTGGGCAACATTCCCGGGTGTGAGAGCCTCGGTACTGAATGAGCAACCAAGGCTGGTGCACACAGCATGAGCTCACAGCACCGCTGTTCAGCTTGTGACCACAGCATCGCCTAATAATGTCAAAATATATATATAACTGGTATTATTTAGCCATAATAGTATTACAGAAGAGCCTGAGTGTAATAATGACTGTGTACAATGTTCAAATATCAGTGAATCAAGGCTGTTCACGATGTTCACAGCGCTAGCCACAGCACCACAGCATTATTTCGTCCATCTAGGAATCTTCAAAGACTTCATATGTTACTTTACAAAATAAACTTGTGATCAATTAGTCATTTACAGGATTTTTGACCAGGATTGTGATAATAGCAGGATTGTGGTGATAATTAGCGCTGTGCTGTGTATTGTGGGAGGAGGAAGTTTGGTGAGGGAGGGAGCGAGGGAATCCAGATAGCGTCACTGTGTGGCAGCCACTCTTGTTTTGCTCACCATACTAGCTTAGTGGTTCGCTATGGTGAACACATGTACATGGGTATATACCCATGTACATATGTGCATAGTATTGTGGGAGGAGGAATTTTGGTGAGGGGGAGAAGATCAAGGTAGCGTCACTGTGTGTGGCAGCCACTCTAGTTTTTCTCACCATACTAGCTTAATGGTTCGCTATGATGAACACACATGTACATGGGTATATACACTGTCTGTGTGTATATACCCATGTACATATGTGTGTAGTATTGTGGGAGGATGCATTTTGGTGGGGGATGGAGGAGAAAATTGAGGTACCATCACTGTGTGTGGCTGCCACTCTTGTTTTGCACGCTATACTAGCCTAATGGTTCGCTATGGTGAACACATATGTACATGGGTAAATACAATGTGTGTATATAGTGTAATAACAGCAACAGGAGTATGTTGGGAGTGGCCTTTTTGGTGAGGGATGTGGCGACATACCTGAAGCACGTCTGCTGGCTGCTGTGTGATTTCTCATGCAGTGTAATGGTGGCCACTGTGCTGTTTGGACACAATACCAGCTTACTTGCATAGTTATGGTGAATAAAACATGAAGATACGTATACATAACGTGTTTAATAGTGTAATAAAAGCAATA